>JAOTQR010096148.1:0-30603 GCA_025774065.1 Solanum ossicruentum | reverse complement strand
GACACATGCTGTCCAAAAATTTCAACATAAACATAAACAACATAGTGTCTTGCTTTTCATAAGAAAACCATACTAAAGACATAAGTAAACTTACTTACCATTACCTTCAACGTGTAGGGATTCTCCAAGAACCCTAAAAGTCTCTTTGTGGCTGCTTTGCAAGGCTAAGAAAGTGTAGAGAGAAAGCTTGTGAAAGCTGATTTTTTTTTTCAAGTTAAAAATGACTTAAAGGTGCTACTTGTAAGCCTTTTTAAAGGAGACTTTGGCCAACATTCTTATGTGGTTTAAGCCTCATATTATCAAGGTGGTTATGCAACAACTTGATCTATTTACTTGGGCGTAATTGGGTTTCAAAGTTGATGGGCCTTGGCTGCCCATTTTCCTAAAGTCAAGTGGGTTGTGATGTACTTAGGCCCTTTTATTATTCATCTTGGGCTGTAAGTACTATCCATTTATGATGGTTAGTATTATCTTGGGCTGTAAGTATTGTCCATCTATCACCAAGGCCTTTAACTCTAGAAAGGCAGGGTCAAGATCTTGTTTGCCTTCACCTCCTCAACCAAGGAAGATTTAGAACCATCAACAACCACTACACCGCCATTATCAACTTCATCTAGCCTAACCCCCAATCTAGCCAACTGATGAAACTCTCTAGCCACTTCTTTGCCACCATCATCAACATAAGCTAGACTACCCATAGATACCATACTTAGAGCATCGACCACAACATTAGCTTTGCCGGGGTGATAATACATACTCATATCATAATCTTTAAAAAGCTATAAGCACCTTCTTTGTCTCAAGTTAAGATCATCTTGGATGAACACATATTGGAGACTCTTATGGTTGATGAACACATCAACATGAACTCCATATAAGTAGTGGCCCCGAATTTTCAAATTAAATACCACGGCCGCTAATTCAAGATCATGGGTGGGATAATTCTTCTCATGCATACACCTTAAGTTTTCTAAAGGCATATGCTATCACATCACCACTTTGCATCAAAGAACACCTCAAACCAATTCTTGAGGCATCACTGAAACGACCGAAAAAAGTGCCTGAAAATGTGCCTCGGAAGTGCCCATAATCGTAATTTTCATATATCTAAAAATTCATGCGTGATATTAAAATTTTGACTTCATATTTTTGATCAGGGAGTAAAATTGAGTGGGGAATGGGTTTAACCTCGATTTTAGAGCAACTGTATCAAAATTTGAAATTTTAAAATATACAATTTCCAAAGACCATCCGTGCCCCTGGCGCGATGTGGTTAGCATACGGATCAGTGTTATTTTTGGTTCAGCTTTCTGTTTCGATCCAAACCCTTTGGGTCTTGGGCCTAAGCCTCCACATGTGAAAAACACCTATACATAGTCATTTTTAACCTCATATTACAAAGACATTCCCCAAGACTTTCTCAAGCACTTAGACAAATATTTCACTCAAAATCAAGGGTCTCAAACTAGATCTGGATCTTAAGGAATTCACTCAAGCTTCAAGTTCTCAATTAAATCATCATAAGGAATTCTCCAAAGTTGAGGTATGTGGGTTTCAATCAATGGGTCCTTTAACCAATGGTGCTCAACCATCCTTTTTACGTATGTGTCTAAGTTGATTTACTTATGGGTATTACTTATTATGAATTGAACTATGTACTATGTTAGGGTTTCATAAAAGTGTGAATGTTTAAGTATGTTTTGAGCTATAAATCTATGATTTATTTTGAGATTTAATTATAGGTTTCAAAATGTATATTGCATGAGGGTATTACCATGTGTTGGTGGGTTGATTTACTTCAAGTTTTCTTGAATGAATACACTCTTGAATGACATGATTTTACACTAGCATTACATACCTGCCAAGTGTTTGATAAAATGTCTAATTTTTTATTCATCAGCTATTGACGATCCATTGCATGACCTACGACTTGAATGACTTTATAGGGTGAAAGGAGTGTATATACGAGTTGTTATCATGGACAGTATCTATAGTATTGCAAGTGACCATATCAAAGATGAGGCATATGTAACTCATAAACCTTATCAGGTGGTTGCAATCCCGTACTACCATAAATGAGGGGTATGTACCTCATCCACTTTGTAGGGTGGTGGCAATACCGTACTACCATAGATGAGAGGTATGTACCTTGTCCACCTTTTCGGGTGGTGGCAATCCCGTACTACCATAGATGAGGGGTATGTACCTCATCCACATTGTCATGTGGTGGCAATTCCGTACTACCAAATATGAGGGGTATGTACCTCATCAACCTTCCAAGCCTGTGGCTTGCCTTGGATTCCAAGTACTATTATGCATTTCAATTATGTGGCCCATCTATTGTTGCATTGCATCATGCATACTTAGTACATTCAAATGTACTAACGCATACTCTATGCCTACATGATGTTACCATGTAGGAACCGGAGCTCCACTTGATCATCTTCCTCCACGTGGCTAGTATTATCTCTTCAAGTAAGCTTGGTGTGTCCTCAACTCTGAGGATGATATCTTTTGTTCCTATGTATGCAAAGACTATATTTGTCTTATTGTATGCTTTAGACTATGAGGGTGAGCTCGAAAAGTTGTCTTGGCCACCGTCCAATTCTAAGATTAGAGGTGTTGTTGGACAAGTTATGTAATGATTCTATGAGCTTTGACTCTCTTGATTCTTGTACGTTTTAAGCTATGAAAGATTCTCTTAGTCTCTTTGCCCTTATTTCTATTCTCTTATTATTGTTTAATTGCTTCCGCGACCAAGGATGTGTAATGATATGTTAAGAGGCTTGTTTGGGGTCCTTCGAGTTCCTCATTCACCATTTTTTGTTTAAGCCCTAGGATTGGGTCATGATAATGGCAATACACAACAAACCCTTCCTGTATACAACATAGGTGTGGAGACAAGTTTATCTTTCAATGTTTGGAAACTCTTTTCATATTCATCGGCCCACACTAATTTTGCCTTATTTTGTGTCAAGTTAGTCATAGGAGAAGCAATAGAAGAGAAACCATTACAAACCTCTGGTAATATCCTGCAAACCCAAGAAACTTCTAATGTCTGATAGAGTCAAATGTCTAGGTCAAATTCTAATCACCTCTTTCTTCTTGGGATCCACCTTAATGCCATCACCCGACACCTCATGCCCTAGACTAGCAACCTCTTGCAACCAAAATTCACATTTCTCATATTTTGCATACAAACTCTCCTCTCTTAAGATTTGCAAGTTCACCCTGAAGTGATCCATATGTTCCACCTTACTATGGGTATAAATCAAGATATCATCAATAAAAACTACCACAAACAAGTCAAGGTAGGGTTTAAAGACCCTATTCATAAGATCCATAAATATAGCCGGTGCATTAGTCAACCTAAAGGACATAACCACAAACTTAAAGTGCCCATACCTAGCCTGGAAAGCCATCTTGGGAATGTCACACTCCCTCACTTTCACTTGGTGATACTCAGAGCAAAGATCAATCTTAAAAAAGTCAGCACCTTGAAGTTGATCAAAAAGATCATCAATCCTTGGTAGAGGGTATTTCTATTTATGGTGACTCTATTAAGTTGTCGGTAATGAATGTACATTCTAAGGGAACCATCCTTTTTCTTCATAAATAACACCAGTCTGACTTACTAGGCCTTATAAAACCTTTCTCTAACAAATCTCTCAATTGCTCCTTCAACTCCACCGGGTCCATACGGTAAAATGGAACGGAAATGGCTTGAGTATTGGGAAAGAGGTATATACCAATGAAATGATCCCAAAAAGTGCCCAAAAATGTGCCTCTGAGATGCCCATAATTGTAATTCCATTATATCTCAAAATCCATGTGTGATATCAAAAATTTGACTTCATATTTATGATCAGGGGGCAAAATTGAGTGGGAAATGGGTCTAATCCAAAATTTGGAGTAGCCATAGCAAAATTTGAATCGCCAAAGTTGGAGATTTCCAGTGAGGTTTCGTGCCCATGGCGCTACGCGGCCAGGGCACGGATCTGTGTATTTTGTTGCCAGTTTTCTTTAGTTCAGTCCAAGGCCTGTGGTATTGGGCCTAATTCTTCTCATGTGTAAAAACACCTATACTTAGCCATATTTCAACTCCATATCATACAAGACATTCCCCAAAACCCTATCAAACACTTAGACCAATATTTCACTCAACATCAAGGGTCCCAAACTCATTTTGGGTCTTAAGGAATTCACTCAATCTTCAAGTTATCAATCAAATCTTCATAAAGGAATTCTTCAAAGTTGAGGTGTGTGGGTTTCAACCACTGCGTCCTTTAACCCATGGTGCCTAAGATTCCCTTCTACATAAATTACAAATTTTCAAGTTGATTTGTGTATGGGTACTTCTTATTATGAATTTAACTATAAACTATATTAGGGTTTCATAAAAGTGTGACTATTTAAGCATGTTTGGAGCTATGAATCTATGATCTATGTTGAGATTTGAAGAAGGGTTTTAATGTAAATTACATGAGGGTATTATCAAGTGTTGGTGGGTTGATTTACTCCAATTTTCTTGCATGATTTAACTCTTGAATTGTATGGTTTATACCAGCATTACACACCTGCCAAGTGTTTGAAAATGTCCAGTTAATGTTTCTTGAGTTGTTGAAGGCCTAATGCATGACATATGCGTTAAGTGATTTTATGATGATGAAAGTAATGTAAGTATATGTTGATTTCTTGAAAAGTATCTATAGTATTGCAAGTTGACCATTATTGAGGGGGGAGGGGGTGCTTAACCTCAACCAATATTATGGAGGGTGTGATGTCCATCAACCAATTAAGGGGTTGATAACTTGACCACTATCATGGAGGGTGTGATATCCATCAACTAGTTAAGGGGTTGATACCTTGACCACTACGATGAAGGGTGTGATATCCATCGACAAGTTAAGAGGTTGATACCTTGACCACTATGATAGAGGGTGTGATGTCCATCTACCGATTGAGGGGTATATACCTTGATCACCCTCCAAGGGGGTGCTAAGCCCTGGATTCCAAGTACTAGTTGACTGGTCTTTGATGATAGTCTCTTTCTATACTTGTAATATGTTCTAGATAAGCATGTTTTACTTCAAACATTGTTCATGCATGCCATGTTGCTAATATACTATCTTTTGCTTACGATTATGCATTTTGATTATGAGCCTATCTCTTGTTGCATTGCATTCTACATACTTAGTACATTCAAATTTACTAACACATACATTATGCCTACATGATTTTACCATGTTGGAACCGGCGCCCCACTTTTTCAACTTCCTCCATGTGGCTAGTACTATCTTCTCAAAGAAAGTTTGGTGAGTCCTCAACTCTGAAGATGATATCTTTTGATCTAATGCTATGTAAAGACTCTCTTTATCTTATTGAATGCTTTGATTATGGGGGCGAGCCCGAGAAGTTGTCTTGGCCCCGACTCAATTCTAAGTTTAGAGGTGTTGTTATACAAGTTATGTAATGATGCTATGAGCCTTGATTCTCTTGACCTTTTTATGATTTAAACTATGAAAGACTCCCTTAGACCCTTATCCTTATTTTTATGCTCTTTGTTTTTGTTCAAATGCTTCCGTGACCAAGGATATGTAATGATATGTTAAAAGGCTTGTTTGGGGTCCTTTTGGGTTCCCCATTCACCTTTTCATGTCTAGGCCCTAGGATTGGATTATGACAAAATTGGTATAAGAGCATTAGGTTGCCAATGTTCCTCATCGTCCAATATACTGCGCTGATTAGAGTCTTATTTATAGTTGTGAAGTGCACCACAACTATGAGCAAGAGGCTGTGAGTCATTTTAGGAAATGTTCCCTTCTTCTTATTCTATGTCATGCTATAGAAGTTAGGTAAGGTTTATTTCTAACTAATGTTCTTTGTCATTTTTAGATCATGCCTAACATAAGAGGAGGAAGAGCCCGCGTACCCGAGGAACAACTTACCCCTCCCACTCCTCAAGCTAATGGGGGAGTGGCTCATGAGGAATTCCAGGATGCTATCACCATGCTAGCCCATGCCATAACTAATTAAATCAACCAAGTGTCCCAAGCACCTCATGCTCCTACTCCAGCATCTAGGGTAAGGATTAACCCATTGGAGTTCAACAAGTCTAAAGTGGATGAGGACCCTCAAGAATTTATTAATGAGGTGTACAAAGTGTTATCTTTTATGGGTCTGAGGTCAGAAGAGAAGGTGGAGTTGGAGGCATACCAACTCAAGGGGGTGGCCTAAATATGGTATACTCAATGGAAGGAGGAGAAAGGGAACAACATTGTGATCCTTCGGGAGGAGTTTAAGGTAGTATTTCTCAATCGATTCTTCTCTCTTGAGCTAAGGGAGCCCAAAATGATGGAATTCATGAATTTCAAGCAAGGGTCGATGAGTGTGAGGGAGTAAGCCATCAAGTTCAACTAACTCTCAAAATATGCTCCTCAATTGGTGGCTGGGCCAAAGTCTAGAATGAATAAGTTTGTGATAGGTGTATCCAATTTGGTGAGTGAAGAATGTCGTGCCACCATGTTGATAGGTGACATGGACTCGTCCTGCCTCATGAATTATGCCGAACAATTAGAAGGGGAAAAGCTTAAAAAGAGAAGGGGTAATGAGGACAAGAGGGCCCTTTTTGAAAGAAAGTTCCAAAGTCCCAAAGGTGGTGGTAGTGTGGTGCCTTATACTAGGTGCCCAAGATGTGGTAGAGGCCATGATATTGTCCAAGAATTTTTTTAAAGAAAAACATTCTTAATGGGTACTAGTGCTTGTTATGGCTATGGGGAGATAAATCATAAGGTAATATATTATCTTGTAAATGCAACAAGGGTAAAAGTGGTGATGTTGATCAAGGGGGTGCTCCAAGACATAATCATTCTATGCTCTTCAAAGAAGACAAGGAGGGGACGAGGTGTCTGATGATGCTACCGGTATGTTAAAGATTTTTTGATGTGCATGTTTTGATTGGTCCAGGAGTCGCTATTTCTTTCATTATTCCTTTGTGCTAATAGATTTCATGTGTGTGTCTCTAATTTCTATGTGAACCTCTTAGGTGTCTACCTCATTGGTGAACCCATTATTGCTAGAAAGGTCTATAAGGGTTGCCCTATATTCTTATTGCATAGAATCTTGTCTTGTGATCTTGGTTGAACTTGGCTTGATGGGTTGGAGGTCTTCAGGTAGTTTGGCTTCATGCATATCATGCTTCCAATGAGTGTAGAACCTGTGAGGTTGTAATATGATAGTTAAGGATGGATAATCTATCAGGTCAACTACAATGGGCTAGTTATTTCTCTAAGATTGATCTTCAGTTCGGGTTTTGTCTCCAATTGAGGTTGAGGGTAGGTGATATCCCTAAGTGTCTTTTCAGGCTAGGAATGAGTATTTTGTGTCATGGTAGAGTTGTTTGGTTAACTAATGCACCAACTATGTTTATAGGTTTCATGAATGGGGTCCTAAACACCCTACCTTGACATATTTGTTGTGGTCTCTAGTGTTGAAATACTGATTTATTTAGAGCTTGTGAATCATTTGGGGTTAGTGTCACAATTCTTGGGGGATGAGAGGTTGTTTGCTAAATATGATAAATATAAATTATGGGTAACGAGAAGGTGGTTAGAACTCCATAATAATTATGATATGAGTATGCATTATCACTCTGGTAAGGCTAATGTTATGGCCAATGCTTTGAGTAGGGTGCCTATGGGTAGCCTAGCATATGTTGATGATTGTGGCAAAGAGGTGACTAGAGAGGTCCATCGAGGCTAGATTGGGACTTAGGTTGGAGGAAGTTGGGAGTAGTAGTGTAGTGGTTTTGATGGTTTCAAATCTTCATTGGATGATGAGGTAAACGTAAAACAAGATCATGACCTGCCTTGTTAGAGTGAAGACCTTGGTGAGAGATGGTAAAGTGGAAGTTTTCTCCCAAGGGGGAGATGGAATCATTAGATACTAAGGTATGCTATGTTTGCTTGTATTGAGGATTGGGTTCACTTGGAGTCCCATCAATGAAGGGTGTGGTACGGTTCGGCAAGAAAGGGAATTGAGTTAAGGTTAGTAGGTTCTTATAAAGTGTTAAGGAAGATTGGTAAGATTGCATACGAATTGGAATTGCCTATGGATATGGATATGGTTCGTCCGGTTCTTCATGCATGAAGGTTTAGGAGATGTGTGGGTGACTTAAGTGCTATAGAATTCCTTGGGGATATAGGTGTTGTGGAGGATGAGTTGGCTTAGGACAAGGTCTCGGTGGGGATATTGGATGAATGGGTGGCAAAGTTGATTAATAAGGATGTAGTGCTAGTCAAGGCCCTTTGGAAGAATCTCCAAGTCGAAAGTGTCCTTCAGGGAGCCGGAGCGGGCATAGGGAAGAAATATTCGTATCTCTTTCATTCTATTCAAGCTTATGATAACACGTTAAGTCCTTTTTATGATTTCAAGTCTTATGTTTTTTCCCCTATGTCATTTGCATGCATTCATGTTTATGTTGACAAGTTCATGGTGGTTTTGACATTTACGTTGATATTGTTTAAACTGGTGTTTAAGTGCATTGTTGCATACTTGTTGGGGATTATTTCTTCATAATTAATCTTATTAGCTACGTTTCTTTGACATTCGGAGACGAATGTTCCCATGGGGGAGATATTGAAATTACCCCCAAAAGTGCTCAAATATATGCTTTGGAAATGCTCATAATTGTAATTTCCATATATCTCACAGTCCATGCGTGATATCAAAAATCGAACTTCATATTCATGATCGGGGGGAAAAATTGAGTGGGAAATTGGTCTAATCCATATTTTAGAGCAACCTTAGCAAAATCCAAATTTCCAAAGTTGGCGATTGAGAGTGAGGTTCCGCGCCACTGGCGCGGACCTGTGAATTTTGTTGCCAGTTTTCTTTATTTCGATCCAAGGCCTTAGGGTGTTCGGCCTAATTCTTCCTAGGAGTAAAAGCACCTATACTTAGTGATATTTCAACTCCATATCATACAGGACATTTCCCAAAACCCTCTAAAATACTTAGACCAACATTTCACTCAAAATCAAAGGGTCCCAAACTCATTCCGGGTCTTAAGGAATTCACTCGAACTTCAAGTTCTCAATCAAATCTTCATCATGGAAATCCAAAAAGTTGAGGTATATGGGTTGCAACCATTGGCTCTTTTCACCCATGGTGCCAGGCTTCCCTTTTATATAAATTGCATATTTTCAAGTTGATTTTATCTATGGGTACTTCTTATTATGAATTTGACTATGAACTATGTTGTGGTTTCATAAAAATATGACTGGTTAAGCATGTTTTGAGCTAAGAATCTATGATCTTTTTTGAGATTTGATGAAGGGTTCCAATGTAAATTGCATGAGGTATTAGCAAGTGTTGGTGGGTTGATTTACTCCAAGTTTTCTTGTATGATTTCGCTCTTAAATTGCATGATTTTATGCTAGCATTACACACCTGCCAAGTATTTGAAAAAATGTCCGATTAATGTTTCTTGAGTTGTTAAAGGCCTAATGCATACATATGAGTTAAGTGACTTTATTATGATGAAAGTAATGTAAGTATATATTGATTTCTTGAAAAGTATCTACAGTGTTGCAAATTGACCACACCTTGTTAAGGGAGGGGGTGCTTAGCCTCAACAACTATGTTAGAGGGCATGATGTTCATCAACCAGTTAAGGGGTTGATACCTTGACCACTATGATGGAGGGTATGATGTGCATGAACTAGCTAAGCGATTGATACCTTGACCACTATGATGAAGGGTGTGATGTCCATCAACTAATTGAGAGGTTGATACTTTAACCACTATGATGGAGGGTATAATGTCCATCTACCGATTTAGGGGTATATACCTTGATCACCTTCCAAGGGGGTGATAAGCCTTGGATTCAAAGTACTAGTTGCTTGGTCTTTGATGATGGTCTCTTCCTACACATATAATATGTTCTATATAAGCATGTTTTACTTCAAGCATTGTTCATGCATGCCATGTTGCTAATATACTATCTCTTGTTTACGATTATGCATTTCGATTATGTGCCTATCTCTTGTTGTATTGCATCCTACATACTTAGTACATTCAAACATACTGACATATACTCTATGCCTATATGATATTACTATGTAGGAACCGGAGCCCCACTTGTTCATCTTCCTCCATGTGGCTAGTACTATCTTCTCAAAGCAAGATTGGTGAGTCCTCAACTCTGAGGATGATATCTTTTTATCTAATTTTTTGTGAAGATTCTCTATATCTTGTATGCTTTGACTATGAGGGTGAGCCCGAGAAGTTGTCTTAGCCCCAGCTCAATTGTAAGTTTAGAGGATTTGTTGGACAAGTTATGTAATGATGCTATGAGCCTTGACTCTCTTGAGTATTATGTGTTTTAAGCTATGAAAGACTCCCTTAGTCCCTTATCATTAGTTTTATGCTCTTTGTTTTTGTTAATGCTTCCGCAACCGAGGATATGTAATGATATGTTAAGAGACTTATTTGGGGTCCCTTAGGGTTTCCTATTAGACATGTCACATCTAGGCCCTAGTCTTGGGTCGTGACAACCAAAGTCTATTTCTCATTTGGGAGGAACACCGAGAAGCTCACTGCGAAAGACATCAAGAAACTCATTAACCACTGGAACCGACTCAATAGGAAGGACTTTGGATACAACATCCCTAACCCTCACAAGATGATAGAGACAACTTTAGAAATCAACTTTTTGTCATTAAGTCACGAAATGAATCTACCCTTGACTACCACATCACAATATTCCCACTCAAGGATAAGTTTATTAGGGAATCAGTATTTAACCATACGGGTTCTACAATCAATAGAAGCATAATATGCATGCACACAATCCATCCCAAAAATGACATCAAGTCCACCATATCTAATTCAACAAAATCACAAGGCAAGATTTTATTCAAGCTAAACACGAAACAATTTCTAGAGACTCTTTTAGAAATAATGGACTCACCAACCAGAGTAGACACTTCAAAAGGTTCACACAACAATTCGGGACTAACATGAAGCTTTTTGGTAACAAAAGGAGTAATAAAAGAAAGAGTGGCACCCTGGTATATTAAAACATACACATCAGAATCAAAAACCTTTAACATACCAGAGATCAAATTAGACACCTCTTCCACCCTTTGTCTCCCTTGAGAAGTATAGAACCTATTTTTCCATGGGGCACCCCCTTATTGGCCTCCTCTTCCCTATGGACTCGTATTTGCACCATAGCCTTATGGACGACTATCTCTACCTTTGTTTTGAGCACGAGGACAATCAATCACCTTATGAACCACTTCTCCACAACCATAAAAAGTATTAGGGTTCTTCAAACATGGGCCATTATGGCTCCTACCATATCTTTGGCATATAGGGTTAGGCACCCCACCACCACCACTTGGAGTGTTGGGTTGTCACTAGCAAAACTTCTATTAGGAGTATTGGAAGACCCTTTGCCTTGGAACTTGTGGCCTTAAGGAAACCGACCACCCTTGGAATTTTGGAATCCACTTTCAAAATGAGCCCTCTTGGACTCACCACTTCTTCTCTTTCTAAGCTTTTCCCCCTCTTGTTGTTCGACATATGTCATGAGGCGGGAGAAATCCATATCACCTATTAGCATGGCACTATGACACTCCTCTTTAACCAAGTCGGACACATCTGACACAAATTTCTTCATCCTTGATCTCGGCTTGGCAACCAATTGTGGGGCATACTTGGAGAGTTGGTTGAACTTGAGGGCATACTCCCTCACACTCAAGGAACCTTTCATAAGGTCCATAAACTCCATCATTTTAGCCTCTCTTAGCTCAATAAGAAAGAACTGGTTGAGGAATGCGACTTTGAACTCCTCCCAAGACATCATTATCTCTTCCCTCCGACTTCCCTTATGTAAAGGAAATTTGAGCACCCCTTTGAGTTGGTAGGTCGCTAACTCAACTTTCTCCTCCGAATTGACCCCCATAGCACTTTATACACCTCATCGATAAACTCTTGGGGATCCTCATCTACCTTGGATCCATGGAAATCCAGTGGGTACATTCTAGTGAAATCCCTCACCCTAGAAGCCGAAGTGTGAGCATGAGGGGCTTTGACCCCTTGTTGAATTTGGTTTGTCATAGCATGAGCCAGCATTGTAATATCATCTCGGAACTCATCTTGGGCTACCCCTCCACCTTGAGGAGCGGGAGGGGCCGGTTGCTCCTCCGGTGTACGGGCTCTCCTTAGCCTCCCTCTTGGAATCAGCATGATCTAGAAGAGCAAAGAGCATTCGTTAGGGGAAAAGCATTACACTTACATCTTAAACACGATATAGACCATGAAAAAGTGAACCATTTCCTAAAATGCTTCATAGCCTCCCATGCATAGTTGTGGCACACTTCACAGACATGAATAAAACTCTAATCGATATAATGTGTTGAATTCTGGGGACCATTAACAAGCTATACTCTGATACCAAGTTTGCCACGACCCAAGCCTAGGGCCTAGACGTGATACGGCGAATGGGGAACCCAAAGAATACCAAACAAGCCTGTTAGTATATCAATCACACATCCTTGGTCGCAGAAGCAAAATAACAACAAGAAGAGATATAAATAAGGGAAACGGGACTAAGAGAAGTCTCTGATAATCATAAAACATACAAGAGTCAAGCACATTGCTTAAATACTTCAATTATACAACAACACCTTAAACATGGAATGGAGCGGGGACCAAGACACTTTCCGAGCTCACCCTCATAGTATTAAGTGTTCTACATAAAGAAATAGCAAATGAAAAAAGTAGCATAGATAGCATCCTTAGACTTGAGGACTCACCAAGGCTTATCTACAAAGCACTGAACTAGCCACGTGGAGGATGATCAAGAGGTGCTCCAATTCATACATGGTAACATCATGTAGGTATAGAGTATACATTAGTAAGTTTGAGTGTACTAAGTATGTAGATATAATGCAACAAGACATAAGCTAACATAGTCAAAATACATAATCGTAAGCAATAGATAAGTGTAGTATCAACATGTCATGCATGATCAATGCTTAAAGTGAAACACGATTGTAAATCATATAACTTGCAAATATAGATTACATGTGTGGGAAGAGACCATAATTATAGACTAAGAAACTATTACTTGGAATCCAAGGTATGTCACACCCCCTTGGAAGGTGATTGAGGTATCCACCCCTCAACATGGTGGTATAGATATGTCATCACCCAACAAGGTGGTCAAGGCATCTATCCCTCAACGTGGTAGTATGGTCATGTTACCCCCAATAAGGTGATTGATGTATCTACCCCTCAACATAGTTGTATGGGCATCTCACCCCCTAACAAGGTGGTCGATGTATCTACCCCTCGACATGGTAGTATTGGCATGCACCCAACAAGGTGGTTGAGGCATGTCACCCCCTCAACAAGGTGATTGGGCATGTCACCCCCCAACAAGGTGTGACCAACTTGCAACACTATAGATACTTTTCATGAATTTGATGCATACATATATAATCATCATAAAGTCACATCACTTATAAACCATAAAATGAGAATCCTTGTCAAGACATTTTATCAAAACACTTGGTGGGTGTGTAATGCTAGTTTAATATCATGCAATTTAAGAGTGAAATAGTATGAAAAAATTCAACGTAAATCAACCCACTAACACATAGTAAAACCCTCATGTAAGATACCTTGAAATCCATCATCAAATACCATAATAGATCATATAGCTTAAAACATGCATAGTCTCAATAGACAAAAGCAATTCATAGTATAAGCTTGAAGTAGATAAATATACATAATTAATCAACATTTCATAAAACCCCCAAAAATTTATAATTAGAATCCATAATAAGAGATAGCCATAGATATATAATTTAAAAACATGCAATTTTCATAAAAAGGAGAATTAGGCTCCATGGCTGAAAGGACCCGATGGATGAAACTCACATACCTCAAACTTGGGTTTTCTTGAGTTGAACTTGAAGAGAACTTGGAGCTTGAAGAGAATCCTTGAGTTCCAAAGTTAGGATTGAAATCCTTGGAATTTGAATAAGATATTTGGCAAAGTCTTGGAGAGGGTTTTGAGAGGGTCTTGAGTGATATAGAGTTTGGCTAAGTAAAGGTGATTTCACGCATAAGTGGTCATGGGGCTATGAACCCAATCCCTTGGGCCAAAATGATAAATTCCGAATAATCTAACACTGGTTCGTGTTAGGTTCGTGATGCGGACCTATCGTTCAGGCCCAGTTTGTACTGCTCGACGCCCCTAGCGTGTCACGTGTAAGTTACGGACAGACACTGGATAAGGAAATTTTGCAAAACTAATATTTTTCTATGGGTAGTCTAAAATTGGGGTTATACCTAATTCCCGCTCAATGTTTTTTCCCTATCTAGAATATGAAGTCGGATTTTTGATATCACGCATGGAATTTGAGATATATGAAAATTACGATTATGAGTATTTTTGAAGCACATTTTTAGGGCATTTTTTGGGGAGTTTTACCCAACATGGATAAATCATCTATGCAAAAGAGTATGAATTAGTACTATGAATGTACTAGCATGTGGGCATGACATGCGCAAAACATGAGTCATAAAAGCAGCAAACAACATGATCATTTAGATACATCACTTGAACCGTAAAACATATGATAATGAGGGACATAGGTTATGTCACGACCCAAGCCTAGGGTCTAGACGTGACACGATGAAATTAGAATCCAAAGGAACCCCAAACAAGCCTCTTAACTTATCATTACTTGTTATTGGTCGTGGAAGCATATAAGAACATTATAGAGCAAGAATAGGGGCAAAAGGGCTAAGGGAAAAGCTTGCACAATGTAATAATCAAGAAACAAGAGTCAAAACTCATATCATAGATACATAACATGTCCAACAACCACCTTTAATATATAGATAAGAGCAGGAGCCAAGACAAAGAAACCGAACTCATCCTCATAGTCAAATAGAACATAAGGAAGAGTGTCTCAATACATAACAAGTGAGCATAGACTAAGGTCCCCGAAGTGGAGGACTCACCAACTAGCTTAAGAAGCATCGAACTAGCCACATGGGGGAGGATGATCAACTTGGGCTCTGATTCCTACATGGTGATCTCATGTAGGCAAGAGTATGCGTTAGTATATTTGAATGTACTAAGCATGCAAGATGCAATGCAACAAGAATTAGGCATTAAAATCAAAATGCATAACAATAGGCAATAGGCATAATATAACAATATGACATGTATGATCAATGCATAAGTAAAACATACTTAAGTAACTCAAGCTCATATAGGATATCACATGTGTAGAAGAGACCAAGCTAGATTCTCAAGGTACAAATGCCTTGGTGGTTGATGATGGTTTCACCCCATCACCATGGCGATGTGGTACAAATGCCTCACATTGTTGATGATATCACACCTTATCACCATGGTGGCAAAGTACAAACCCTTCACATGATTGATGAGTACAAACCCCCACCTCGGATACCCGGGCTCTTATCCCCCAGGATCGGGTATGGTGTAATGCAACACTTTATATAGAGTATATCATATACATAAGCTCATTTCATCATTATATAGTCAATCATATCATATCTCAAGCTTTGGACCTTCAACTCCTCAAGCAACCACATTCATACATTTTATCAAACACTTAGAGGGTGTGCAATGCTATTATAAAACAATGAAATATAGAGATGAAATCATGCTAGAAAATCCATTGTAAAATCATCAATCAACACCTTGCAACACCCTCAAGAAATATACATCAAAACCTCTCCTCAAATCTTTCAATAGATCAAAGATATTTAGCTCAAAACATAGCAAAATAGTCACAATTTCACATATCTTTAATATAGTGTGCAGTGAATTTCATTATAATCAAGATCCATTTGTGAATCAACTTTAAACCATGCAATTTGAGTAAAAGGAGGATTGAGTATCGTGGGTGGAAGGAACCCAAGAAAGAAACCCACATATCTTAGCATGGATATGAACTCGGTGACAATTGGAGATGGAGACTTGAAGCTTGAAGAAGAACCTTGAAGGAAAACCTTAGCTTAGGATGAGGGTTTGGGACTTGAATTTGGAAGTAAAGATATGGCTAAGTGTTTGAGTGAGCATTGGGGAATGTCTAGGATGATATGAGGGTGAAATAAGACTAAGTATAGGTAAAAACACATTCGGGAACACTTAGGAATGTCTAGGATGATATGAGGGTGAAATAAGACTAAGTATAGGTAAAAACACATTCGGGAACACTTAGGCCCAAGACATAAAAGGCTTGAATCGAGATAGAAATCACTAGCAATAAAATACACAGGTCCACGAGCGGAACCCAAATTAACACATGTCTGCAACAGCTCCGCATCGTGGTGCTGTTGTAAATCAATTCTGGATAAGAAAAATTACGAAAATTGAAATTGCTAATTCCTTGCTCTTAAATAGGGGTTAGACATTCTCCCCCCTAATTATGACCCTATGAACAAGAATATTAAGTTGGATTTTTGATATCGTGCACAAATTTTGAGAAATATAGAATTTAAAATTTTGAGCAGTCTGAGACACATTTTCAGGCACTTTTTTAGGTCATTTCAATACCTCCCCTTGGGAACATTCATCCCTGAATATAAGAGAGACATATAATTCAAGAGTAATCAAGAATAAATCTCCCTAATAAGAATGTAACATAAACACCGTTTTCAAAATCTCAACATACATGTAAAATCATCATAACTTGCTAACTTAAATATGTATGCATATGAGTAATATAGGGGCTAAAACATAAGAATTAAAATCACATAGGGGACTTAGAATTGGTACATTAGTCTTGAATGGAGTGGTGAAGATACGGATACCGCTTTTGCATGTCTGCTTCGGCCTCCCAAGTAGCACTTTCAATTTGTTGGTTTCTCCAAAGGACCTTAACGGACACCACCTCCTTGTTCTTCAATCTCTTCAATCGTCTATCCAATATTAGAACTGGAACCTTCTCATAAGTCAAGTTATCCTCAACAACACCCATAACATCAAAAGGCACAATATCATTAGGATCACCAACACATTTTCTCAACATAGAGACATGGAACACCGAATGAACGAAATTCATTTCACTAGGCAACTTTAATTCATAAGCTACCTTGCCAACCCTCCGTAAGACCTCATAAGGACCAACATATCTTGGAATCAACTTCCCTTTTTTACCAAAACAGACCACATCTTTCATTGGAGAAACTTCCAAACAAACCCAATCACTTACTTTGAATTCAAGGTCTCTTCTTCGCACATCAGCATACGATATTTGATGACTTTGGGCCATCTTCAACCTTTCCCTAATAATCCTAACCTTCTCAAGAGCCTCCATAACTAGATCCGTCCCAATAAAGCTATCTCTCCAACCTCAAACCAAACAACCGGTGATCTACAACATCTCCTATAAAGAGCCTCAAAAGGAGCCATACCAATGCTAGAGTGGTAGCTATTGTTGTAGGTAAACTCAATCAAAGGAATATGGTTATCCCAACTACCCCTCAACTCCAATACACAAGCCTTTAGCATATCCTTAAGTGATTGAATGGTCTTTTTGGCTTGGCCATCCATTTGGGGGTGAATGGTCGTACTAAGGTGAACTTTTGTTCCAAGACCCCTTTGAAAAGTCCTCCAAAAGTGTGAAGTGATTTATGAACCATGATCTGATATAATGGTCAAAGGAACCCCACGCAACCTTACCAACTCATGGATGTACAACCTTGCATACTTTTCAGCCCTATATGTGTTCATAACTGGTAGAAAGTGAGCCGATTTCATCATCCTATCAACTACCACCCAAAATGAATAAAAAACTTTTCTTGTCTTGGGAAACCCAACCAAAAAATCCTTATTAATTACCTACCATTTCCAAGTACGAATCTCTATGTCTTGGGTTAGGCCACCCGACCTTTGATGTTCGGCTTTGACTTGTTGACAACTATGGCAAACAGATACGAACTTGGTAATGTCCCTCTTCATGCCTCCCCACAAATACACTTCTCTCAAGTCTCTATACATTTTAGTGGAACTGGTGTGGATAGAATAAGAAGAATTATGGGCCTTATCAAGGATTTTCTCCCTCAAACCATCAATACAAGGCATACACAACCTACCTTGGTACCTAAGGGCATCATCTCTCCCTTAGGAGAAAACCTCTACTATGCCCTCTTTCACCAAGGCTTTCAATTCAAGCAAGGAGGAGTCAAGATCTTGCTTTACTATCACCTCATCAACCAAAGAAAATAGACCCATCAATAACCACAACACCATCATCACCAATCTCTTCCAACCTAACACCCAATCTAGCCAATTGATGCACCTCCATATCCATCTCCTTACCACCACCGTCAACATGGGCTAGGCTACCCATATACACCCTACTCAAAGCATCCACCATCACATTTGCCTTACCTGGATGATGATGCACAATCATGTCATAGTCTTTGAGAAGTTCTAACTATCTCCTTTGCTTCAAGTTGAGGTCTTTTTGAGTGAAGACATATTAGAGGCTCTTGAGATCAGTGAACACATCAACATGTACCCCATACAAGTAGTGATGCCAAATCTTTAATGCAAATACAAAGGCAGCTAGCTCTAGATCATGGGTAGGTAGTTCCTTTCATGTACCTTTAGTTTTCTAGAAGCATAAGCTATGACCTTACCATTTTGTATCAACATACAACCCAAACCAACTAGGTAAGCATCATAATACACCATAAATCCCCCAAGCCCATCTAGTAGTGATAGTGTAGGAGCGTACACAAGCTTTTCTTTCAATGTTTGGAAGCTCCTCTCATACTCATCGGTCCACACAAATTTACATTCTTTTGAGTCAATTTTGTCATAGGAGAAGCAATGGAGGGGAACCCATTCACAAACCTTCCATAATAAACCGCTAGGCCTAAGAAGCTTCTAATATCTGATGGGGTCAATGGTCTAGGCTAATTTCTAATCATATCAATTTTCATAGGATCCATTTTTATACCATCTCCCGACACAACATGACCCAAGAATGCAACCTCCTTCAACCAAAATTCGTACTTGTCATATTTGGCATACGATTTCTCCTCCCTTAATCTTTGCAAAACAAATGTCAAATGCCCTATGTGATCCTCCCTACTATGTGAATAGATCAAAATATCATCAATGAAAAACATGACAAAGGAATCAAGGTAAGGTTTGAAGACCCTATTCATTAGGTCCATGAAGATGGCTGGTGCATTGGTCAACCCAAATCACATCACAATAAACTCATAATGCCCGTATCTAGTCTGGAAGGCCATCTTGAGAATATCACACTCCCTTACCCTTAATTGATGATACCTGAACCTAAGATCAATATTAGAGAAAAAGCTAGGACTTTGCAATTGGTCAAACAAGTTATCAACACTTGAAAGGGGATACCTATTCTTGATGGTGACCCTATTAATTTTTTGGTAGTCAATAACCATTCTAAGGGACCCATCCTTTCTTCCGAAAGAACATCGGAGCACCCCAAGGGGATTGACTAGGTCTAATAAATCCTTTTTACAACAAACCTTTCAATTGTTTCTTTAAATCTTTCAACTCCGCCGGGGCTATACGATAAGGGTGAAAGGAGATAGGTTCAGTATCGGGGAGGAGGTCTATGCCAAAATCTAATTCCCTTTCGGGAGGAACACCATAAAGGTCAATTGGGAAGACATCAAGAAACTCATTTATAACCAGAACTGACTCTATGGAAAGGACTTTGGACTCCACATCTTTAACCCTCACAAAATGGTAAAGACATCCCTTATCAACTTATGGGCTTTAATGCATGAAATGAATCTACCGTTGACCTCCACATCTTGACTCTCCCACTCAAGGATGGGTTCATTTGGAAATTGAAACTTGGACCTAAGAGTTCTACAATCAATAGAAGCATAATAGACATACAACCAATCCATCCCAAGAATGACATCAAAATCTACCATGTCTAACTCAACAAGATCACAAGGCATCAACTTATGCAAAACGCAAATAGGATAACTTCTATAAACTTTCTTAGCAACAATAGAGGCAGTAATAGGCATAGAAACTTCATATGACTATGCAACAACTCGTGGTCAACATGGAACTTTTCAGCAACAAAAGGGATAAAAAAGGAAATTATGGCACTCGGACCAATCAAAGCATACACATCAAAGTCAAAGATTTTCAACATACCGATAACAACATCGAGAACCTCACCAACCCCTTACCTCCCATGTAGAGCTTAAAATCGATTGTGACTTAGGGCACCACCTTGAGGACCACCTCTATCCAATGGAATCATATTTGTACCCTGACCCTTGCCACAGTTTCTTGGTCAATCCACCTTCTTGTGACCAAGCTCCCCATATTCATAGCATGCATTACAACCCTTCAAACATGGGCATCAATGACTCCTTCCTCATTTAGGGAACATATCATTAGGAGCCACACGACCAACATCTTGAGGCTTAGAACTCATTGGGACACTCCCTATTAGTAGCATGAGTAGGCCCTTGGCCTTGAAGAAATCTAACACCCTTTTGGAGTTTACCCTCAAATCGGGCCCTCTTGGCCTCATACCCCCTTCTCTTTCTCAACATTTCTTCCCCCATTTTCTCGGCGTATATCATCAACCAAGATAATTCAATGTCACTAATTAGCATGGAAGACTGGCATTTTCACTTACCAGTCAAAGATCCCCATCACAAACTTATTCATCCTAGATCTAGGATCGACCACCAAATGAGGAGCATACTTTGAACATTGATTACACCTGAGGACATACTCCCTCACACTCATAGCACCTTGTTTAAAGTTCATAGACTCTACCATCATAGCTTCCCTAAGCTCAAGAGGGAAAAGCTTATTAAGGAAAGCCAATTTGAACTCCTCCCAAAGCACTACATTACCAATCCCCTTCTCACCCTTCCATTGGTCATACCATATCTGAGTTACCCCTTTGAGTTGGTATGCCACCAACTCCGCCTTTTCATTGGCTCAACACCCATGATATTCAAGATTTTATAGACCTCATCAATGAACTCTTGTGGATCTTCATCCACCTTTGACCCATAAAATACCGGAGGATTCATCCTCATGAAGTCTCTTACCCTAGCTCCTGGGGTAGTTAGTACATTTGAATATACTAAGTATACAGGATGCAATACAAGAAGAGTTAGGCATCATAATCAAAATGCATAACAATAGGCAATAGGTATAATATAACAATATGGCATGTATGATCAATGTATAAGTAAAACATGCTTAAGTAAATCAAGCTCATATAGGATATAAAATGTGTAGAAGAGACCAAGCTAGATTTCCAAGATACAAACCCCTTAGTGGTTGATGATGGTTTCACCCCATCACCCTGGCAATGTGGTACAAACCCCTCATATGGTTAATGATACTCGCACCTTATCACCATGGTGGCGAAGTACAAACCACTCACATGGTTGATGAGTACAAACCCCCACCTCGATTACCCGAGCTCTTATCCCGCTGAATTGGGTATGGTCTAATGCAACCCTTTATATAGAGTATATTATATATATAAACTCATTTCATCATCAGATATTCAATCATATTATATCTTTTGCTTTGGACCTTTAAGTCCTCAAGAAACCACATTTGGACATTTTATCAAACACTTAGAGAGTGTGTAATGCAATTATAAAATCATGAAATATAGAGATAAAATCATACAAGAAAATCCATTATAAAATCATCAATCAACACCTTGCAACACCCTCAAGAAACATACATCAAAAATCCCCCTCAAATCTTGTAATAGATCAGGTTTTTAGCTCAAAACATAGTAAAACAATCATAATTTCACATAGCATTCACATAGTGCATAGTGAATTTCATAATAATCAACACCTATTTGTAAATCAACTTTAAACCATGCAGTTTGAATAAAAGGAGGCTTGGGTATCATGGGTGGAAAGAACCCATGAAAGAAATCTACATACCTTACCTGGGAGATAAACTTAGAGAAGATTGGAGATGGAGACTTGAAGGTTGAAGAAGAATCTTGAAAGAAAACGTTAGCTTAGGATGAGGGTTTGAGACTTGAATTCAGGAGTGAAAATATGGCTAAGTGTTTGAGTGAGTATTGAGGAATGTTTAGGATGATATGAGGGTGAAATAAGGCTAAGTATAGCTAAAAACACATTTGGGAACACTTAGGCCTAAGACCCAAAAGTCTTGGACTGATATAGAAATCACTGGCAACAAAAAACACAGGTTCACATCGGGTCCACGAAACGGACCTGTAGCGGAGGCCAAATTAACACATGTCCATGATAGCTACACGTCGTGGTGCTGTCGCAAATCAATTTTAGATAAGAAAATTTATGAAAATTGAAATTGCTAATCGATTTCTCTTAAATTGGGGTTAGACCCTTCTCTCCTAATTTTGGCCTCCTGAATAAGAATATGAAGTCGAATTTTTGATATCAGGCACATATTATGAGATATATGGAATTTAAAATTTTGAGCATTTCGAGACACATTTTCAGGCATATTTTGGGGTCGTTTCAGGTTACCATGCATAAGTAAAATAGCTATACCCTTTGAAAAAACTATTGCTTCAAAATCAAAGAAAGAACAATGAGACTCTAGAAATCATAATAAAGGACACCATAAATACTTGGAAAGGAAGTAGTACACCTTTTTGAGAAATACCAATGCCAATAACAAAGGACCAAGCTTATCCGAAGAAAACCATGCAAGCTTTAGAGACAATAAGTTACACAACTTTAAGAAACCCTTGGACATGACATAAAGGAACCATCATAATCATCATAAGAGGGACAACTTAGGACCATAAGGAGAATTTGAACATGTCTGAGAGTAACCTTTAACCGACATAAACCATGTGAGCTAAGCCATAGTGTACTGATGTTTCCCCTCCACCGGAAGAAAGAGGGAAGTCACTTTCCAAGGTGATCTCTTCAGATGCCTAAGTGGATCCACTAAAGCAAGCTATTGAGCAACCTCTACTAACGGGTGCTCTAGAAGCCAACCTCTACTAGCGTTGATCCCTATTTACTATGGTGCCAGATAGTTATGGGACCTTGGGATTATCCTAGTGGTCTCTTGCCCTAGCTATGGAGAGTATCCGTATCTGTCATAAGGTTCGCTCGGTGCTAAGAGCAACTCTCACAGAATAACCAAAGACATGAATCAAAGAATCATTTAGTATGAAGAGGTATTATACTAACCCATTCTAGAAAACTTTCAAACAAAGATCATTATCTTAAGGATAACTCCTAAATCTAGTTTATGCCTCTACTATCGGCCTATCATTATCTAATAATTTTTACTAGGTGGAGGACTCATACCTCAATCATTCATTCATATCAAACTTTATAAGACTAGTATCATTGGACATACAAACATGAGGGTAATCATGACATGCATAATTTATATAACATATCATGCATAATCTCATAATAACTCACTATAATCAAGGAGTAGCTCATCAAAACCATTGCTTCATAAAATCAATGAAAGGGGCTTCATGTTACTCAAAACATTCACAATGTTATCAAAAGCTCATAGCATACATAATATCTCTTCAACATTCTTAACATTTATAATTTAAATCTCTTACAATAGGACTTTCATCAATATAGATGTTTGTCAATTACTTTAACCAAAACATGGTGGGTAATATGTACATAATCTTAAAAGTTATAATCATGCAATTCAAGAGAATAGAATATGACAGGAGTAAAATCAATTCATTAGGAAATCATTCAATTCAATCCACTAACAGTGTAGTAGAAACCCTAATTTTGGTGTCATGAAATCCATCTTAAATCCATAAGTTTTTTCATAGATTTTTAAAGCATCATACAGGACATAATTTTAATATCATAAAATCTATCATAATATCAAATGCCAATGGTATTTAGACATAATAAAATCATTACCTAAAGAATTCAAATATAAATCATGTGTACAAAGCATAATAAGAATTACCATATAGAATTTAACCTTGCAATCACGTAATTTCATGAAAAAGAGAGAGTTGAGCTCCATGGGTGAAAGGACCCATGGATGAAGACCCACATACCTTAAACTTGGAGTTTCTCAAAGAAAAAATTGAGAAGGACTTGGGGCTTGGCTTGGTTATTTTTTGAATTCCAAAGCAAGTTATTGAAGTTTTGAGATTGAATGAATGGTTTGAGAAGATTATAGAGGATTTTTGAGAGATTTTTGTGAGCTTCTAGGGCATAAAATTGTTGAAAAATGTGAAATTCTCGTCTATATAGGCATAGGGTTATTACCCAAATTCCCTTAACTGAAACAGAGAAAATTTAGAAATTTCTTACCTAAGGCATGGCAAGTCCGCATCGAAGACCCCTACTGGTTTGTGAAATTTCACAGAAAAAATTATTCTTTTAACACAAGCAACCTAAACCTTATAGGTAACTATTTTCCCACACAATTCACGCTCTGAACAAGAATATTAAGTCAGATTTGTGAAATTCTGCATGCATTTAAGCTATTTAAAATAAATGCATCATTGGGTGTTTTCGAGCTATGTTGAGGGGTGTCTTCAGTGCATTCACATTAAATGATAGTATTCAGAGTAAACTTCTGGCTCACTCTCACCTTTACACCAATATCAAGAGGAAGACCAAAATAAGTGAACACTTTTGTCAGCAAGAATCCATATCCCAACCTATGTTTTCCTTATTTTGCAGTGATGGTCTTAGAAACATGTTCAATCTTGATAGAAGGTAAGTTAATAGCTTCAAATATGCTATGTTCTCTACCATGAATAGGATTTGCCCAGAAACAATGTTTCGCTTCTCATATCTTGGCAACATAACTTTGTTGACAAATTCGAAAAAGAGTTGATACACCTTTTTCAAAAATTCCTTAGGTATACCAGCTCTGTTCAGATTTGACAACATGCCGCACTCTAGAAACCTTTTGAGCATATTTTCCCAGTAATAGATTGAATCCTTTCAATGGGAACACCTAAAATTTCACCAAAAAACAGTTTATTCAAGTGTAGCTTCCTTTCTCCCACCTTAGTCTTCAAGATCTCATCAGTTAAAAATTTCAAATTATAATAAAAATCTATTATATGGTCCTCATGTAGATTTGGACTATTTTCAAGAAAGAAATGAGTCTATCCTTGTAGCTCGACAACATCATATAGTTCACATACCAGGCTTAGACCTAATTTTAGGATCAAATACTCTCCTATTTAACACTCTCTAGGTTTTCAACACAGACACCCTTTCTTCTCTAGTTAACACAGAGATAGCTTTTTCTTTTCTTTTTATAGGACTAGGTCCTTTTGCCTCTCTTTATTCATCAACATCCTTTATTTCTCTTTTTTCTTTAGCCTTTACCATCCCTAGTGGTTGATTTTTCTCAGTGATATGACTTGTTTCCAGTGTTCTTTTCTTTTGTTTCTCACCAGCCTTGACAATATCACCTAATTGAATTTTATTTTCACCCTGAAAAATATTGATCATCTCTTCTTCAGGAACTAGGTCATCAGCTATCTTGCTTCTGTTCGGCCATCTCTTTGCTATTGTTTTAACTTTACTAGCCTTAATAGATTCACTCATAAATTTCTAAGTAGCTCCTCTAGTGGGATAAGACTTTTTTTCTTTAGAAGATCAACCTCTGAAACATTCTATTTTCCTTTATTAGAAGTAGGAACCGTTCATTTTCTTACCCTCCAAACCAAAGATTGATTATCTTCTTCATCTTCATAAGTCACAAAATTGGCAATAGAAGGAATACCAAATGGGTTAATGGTTTTTAAAAACGGATGATTCATTGACTCCTTCGCCATCTCAGATAATCTTTGAGCCACTAATTCCTCACTTATGGTGAGGATATTTGACTGAATGCCCTTCTCACTAATAATATCTCCTTCTACATTAAGGTTAGACAGTGCTGTAGGTAAGGGATTTGGTTGAATCAGAGTTGGTTTTAATAATTCAATAGGGAAGAGATTTTGTATGAAATTTAGATTAGGAACAAGGTTCTTTTAGGACAAGGGATTTGAGTCTCTTCCTCTTACAAGTTAGAAGCCTTATTTTCAAATTGAAGAGTAGGGGTTTTTGTCGGAGAAGAGGGGTTCATAGGAGAGGAAACTTTTTGAGATTCTACTTCTTCTGGAGCATCAATACTCCTTGAGTTGAGTCAGATAGATGAGACATTATAAAGATTTTGATAAGAAAGGAACACAGACTGAGAAGAAAAGGTTTTGAAGGACCTTGGAGAAGAATGAGAAATTTATAGGGTTTTAATACCTTTTCCTCTAGCAAAAAGAGAGTTAGGACAAAAATAAAGGGAAAGAAATTCTTGGTAAGGAAAGAGCGGCAATTAGATTTTTGTAAGGGTTGAAGAAATAGTTGTCAACCAGCAAAAAGTTGAAACAAGTTAGTATGTATGATTCTCAAAAGAAGATTAAATGTAATGTAAGGATTTGTAACCTTCTACTCTGGTATCAGGTCCCTATGAGAAATTTAATATGATTAGCTTGAGTTGTTTCCTAAGCTTTGTTTTATCTGTTCACATCACTGTGCATGAATACCTGCAAAAGATGTAAAAGTTGTTTTGGTTAGCATGTTTTGCACAAATAGTGGTATACCTGCCATTATAATCATAGTCAAGATGAAAAGAGTTGATGTGCTTCCTCTATTTTTAAGCTTCTTCAACAACTCTTTGATGTACTTTTCTTTACAAATTGAGGTTCTTTCAAGAGTTTGTTTGATCTCCAAACACAAAAAGAAACTTAATTCACCCATCATTCTCATTTCAAATTCACTCCCCATCAACTCTGAGAAATCTCCACACATAGACTCTGATGTAGCACCAAAGATGATATAATCAATGTAGACTTGTATGATAGGTAGGTTCTTCGTCTTGTCTTCAAAAATAAAGTGTTGTCTATTTTGTCTTTTTTGAAACCATTCTCACCAAGGAACTTAGACAACATTTCATACCATGCTCTAGGTGCCTGTTTCATTCCATCAAAGCCTTGTCCAATTTTAACACATGATCTAGGTGCCTGTTTGACAAACACTTCTTTTTTTGGATAGCCATTCAAGAAAGCACTCTTGAAAACCATTTGATGTAGTTTGAAATCCATTAATGTCGTGAATGCAATGAGAATCCTGATGGCTTCTATCCATGCATCAGAGAAAATTCTCATCATAATCGATTCCTTCTTCCTGGTTGTAGCCTTGAACCACCAGCCTTAACTTGTTATGAAAAATAGATATATGTTCATCTAGCTTGCTCTTGAAGACCCACATAGTTCCAATAATTGTTCCATCGAATGGCTTAGGGAACAGGTGCCGCACTTTTCTTCTTTCAAATTGATGCTTCTCTTCTTGCATAGAGTTCACCCAATTAGTATCTTTTCGAGCCTATTTCACATTTTTAGGCTCAACTAAGGGAGACAAAAGTTAAAAATGCAACCATGTTCCTCAACTTGAATCTGTTATCGTAAGATGAGATAACATTATCCAAAGAATGAGTAGATCTGAGTCTTCATAGTGATGTCATAGGAACCTATTCTTCCTCATCAGTAGTAGTAGCATCTCCATCATCATAACTTTCAGGTTGTTTAGCAATTCTTTGTTCATTAACAACTAGTAGAGGACTAGGTCCCTCATCAGAAACACTTGCATCACCTGTAACATCAAAATCAAGTTAGTCTGCTCCAGGTTACAATCTCCATTCTAATCAGCATTGACACCATCATTGTGGAACTGCAACAATTCTTCAAATTGAAACTCATATTGATCTTTCAATTTTTCAAGTTTACTTGACTCATCAAAGATCACATGGACACATTCTTCAATACACTGTGTCCTTTTGTTGAGAACTCTATACGCATTGATTGAACTTGAATAATTAACAAAAACACCTTCATCACATCTTGCATCAAACTTTCCCAAGTCTTCCTTGCCATTGTTAAGAATAAAATATTTGCAACTATAAGCCCTTAAGTAACTCACTTTAGGGTTCCTGTTTTTATGAAACTCATAGGTGTTTTGTTGAGAATTGACCTGATAAGCACCTATTGGTCATATAGCATGCAATATTTACAGTTTCAACCCAAAAATTCTTTGGAAGTCCAGAATTAATTAATATTGTCATGGCAATATCCAACAAGGTTCTATTCATCCTCTCAACTATACCATTCTGCTGAGGAGTTTTGGGAGCTAAGAAATAGTGATGGATTCCATTTTTTAGCATAGAAGGTATCCATCCTCATATTATAAAACTTAGTTCCAAGGTTGGACCTAATCCCTGCTATCTTATAGTTCAACTTCATTTGTATCATCCTAGCAATGATCACAAATTCATCATAGGTTTCATCCTTATACCTCAAGAACATAGTGTAAGTAAACCTTGAATAATCATCCATGACCACCAAGATCTACTTCTTTCCTCTTTCGCATTGAATCTTCATTGGCCCACATAAATCTATATGAATCAACTCCATTGGTCTGCTAGTGCTAACATACTTCTTTTGGTTGAAGGATCATCTAGTCTACTTTCCTTTGACACATACCTTGCACACTTTGTTTTTTGTAAACTATAATTTTGGAAGTCCACAAACCAAGTCCCCTGAAGCAAGTTTGTTCAGCAATGAAGAACTGACATGACTAAGTCTTTGTGATGAAGTTCTATACTCTCACATTGAGCACTAAGACATATAAAATCATTTCCTTGAATAGATTCTGCATCAACAATATACATGTTCTTCACTCTTTTTGCCACAAGAACCACTTCCTTTGAGTCCAGATTAATGACAAAACAATCTTCTAAGAGAAATTTCACTTTATTCACTTCGTCACAAATTTGGAATATACTCAACAAAATAAATTTTAGTCCATTCACATAATAGACATTTTCTATTGAATGATCCATAGACTTTCCAATCCTACTAATACCAAGAATATATACCCTTTTTTCTACTTCCAAAAGAAACACCGCCACCTTGGAGTGTTTTAAGTGAAAGTAAGCTATCAACATCTCCACTCATATGCTTTAAGTAGCCATTATCCATGTACCAACGTTGGCTGCTGCTTCGTTCACTTACCTACAAAGAATTTTAGGAACCCATTTTAATTTGAGTTCTAAATATTCAGATAAGGGGGTTTTTAACACTTTTCTTGTTTAGGGGTTAGCAAAACTTTCTTCAACTTAGACCTATTCTAAGAATTCACCCTAAGACCATCCCTTCCTTCTTCTATTTTGTTCAAAATATCTTGCCAAATGTTCTTCAGATTCTTTAATGCAATATAATTAGTCTTCAAATGACAATCTTTTCACAGTGAGTACACAACAACAGATTAGACCTATTGACATTTTTGCTATGAGTGGTATAAGATAGACTTTTCTTTACAAGCCCCAGACTCTTTTTGCTATTGGAACCCTGATGAGTCAGAGTATCTAACATTTTAGAAGAGTAGTTTATTTGAGAGATTTGGACACTTCTTCTTTGACTCAGACTAGGTCCTTCTCTAACTGAATATTTCATTCTAGTTCCATGACTGGCTTTTCCTTATTTAGATTTTTCTCTATCTCAAGTTGCAAGCTAATAGCCTTCTATTTCCCTTTCATATAACCCTTTGACTCTTCATTCAACTTTTCTCAAAGAGTACATTCTTAAATTTTAGACCTAACACAAGTTTTCAACTTTAGATAACTAAGAAACTAGGGCAAACTTTTCATCTTGAACAAAACCTAATTGATTGTTCAACACATCCATTTTACTAGTTAACTCAATTATTGAATCAATAAGAATAACATTTAACTTCCTCAACTTCTTAACAGAATACAATTTTTTCTTAAAATCAAATAGGGTTACCTCTTCCTCAAATTCATAACTATCACCAGACTTTACCATGAATACAAACATTTGATAGAAGATCTCCTCATCTTTCTTAATGGCTATCAAGAAAGCAACCTCTGAGTGCTCAAACTCTTCTGACTCACTTGAGAAATATCCCCAAATAGCCAGAGGTTTCTTCACAATATTGTCTGTTGTAGCCTTTTTGTTTTTCTTGTAAGAAACCAGGTCGCTTGACTTGTCTTTGGTGCTAACCAGGATGGGCATAGTCTTTTTTCTCTGCTTTGTGCATTAGATAATCTCTGATAAAATGTCCTAGTTTTCCACACTTGTGACATAGATCATTTGCAGTAGCAGCCTTCTAAGATTTCCCTTCTTCTTGAATCCACCATGCTTCCTCATAATTTTTTGGAATATCCTTGTGAGGTAAGCCATATAAACTTCATTTTCATCAGATTCAACACATTGTGCCACTTTAAAGCTAGTGATTTGTCCTTCTTAGCAGCATTATTTGCTCTATTCGACTCATGAGTTTGGAGGTTACAATTCAAGGAATCCATTGTTAACACCTTCAGGTCCTTGGCCTCAATGATTGCATCAACTTTGCTAGCCCAAGATTTGGAAAGAATTCTAAGAATCTTCCTCACTTTCTTGCTGGGGTGGATGGGTTCACCCAAACACCTACACTCATTGATAATAGAAAAGAAACTGGTAT
>JAOTQR010096128.1:0-30608 GCA_025774065.1 Solanum ossicruentum | reverse complement strand
ATGGCTTGGTAACTATTCAAATGATGGCTTGGTAACTATTCAAATGATGGCTTGGTAACTATTCAAATGATGGCTTGGAAATAAGCCACTTTTCCAACAATTTATATGACGTAATCCAAGTATCGTTTTAAAACTATTTTCGTGTACCCGCTTTTACTGTCAGGCATCTGCTTCAAAATTGAACTTTTCTGAATTAGAGAATGTCACGAATGATCCAATGGGTGAAAATATTTCGATACCTCGAGACATTCCTGCTTCACATAAGGTATTGTATTACATCAGAATTAAAATAGTTACTGCCCAACCATTATTAAGTCTAACAAACCTTGTTCTCCTTTAGGTTCGCACACCTGCTCAGTCTACCGAATGCCCAAAAATTCAGCCAGAAAATATAGGTGCATATAAACAGTTAAATAACACAATATATAAATAATTAAACAAAAGAAAATAATTGGCAGGATCTAACAATTATTTGTCAGGATACCCATGACTCATCGGATTGAACGTCAATACCTAAAGCAACAAAAGATGAGATTGAGGCAATTTTAAAGCAACTACATGAACCTATAACAGCAGCGCCGTTGCAAACTGCGACCCAGGAAGAATATCTCAATGACAATTGGCTTCTTCGGAACAGCCAGTTACCTACCACTCTGCCATGCAAAGACATTATTTTGCATGAGTCATCTCGAACCCCCGCTCAACGTCTCTGGAGGCCTTCACGTTTTTTTCAGTCGCCATTCTTAGCAGAATTTAGTTCAAAAGATAAAGGGGAAAATGCCATACAATCGCTCTCAGAAGTTTCCCTTTGACGGGTTTGGCATTTGATATGACCCTCCTTTGTATCTTATCGAAAACTTCCGCATTTGGGTTGAAAAGGGGGCTCTTGATACGACATGCTAAAAGGTAAGTCCTACATAATCAGATGATACCTTATGGAATATTTTATCCATGTTCTTAAATTTTTTTTCCACATTGTCCAAGGAATACGGATGAGGAGCACTACAAAAATCGATCATCCTCGATTGGACTGTTGAGGATGGATTTTGTCATTGCATGCCCTAAAGACAAGAATTGGTTCATCCAATGTACCACCCAAACAACTATTGGTGTGATGAGGTCAGTTTTCTGTAGTTAATGTCATAGCTTTCAGATTTGTATTATACATATCTTAGCTTAATACATACTAATGATACTCATACAACACAATCTAAGTATTCAAAGTCTCTTTTTTCCCTCAAGATACCTGCACATTGTTTATCACCCAATTTAGATATCTATACCAATCTAATTACTAAGTATCATATGTTGCATAGTAAATATGATACATGGATTGATATTAACTCGTATTCAGATGTGATTTTCTATTACATTCGGAAGAAATCTAAGATTCAATTCAGCAGCCACTAGATACATCACAGCAAATTGCGATTTCAAGAATTACATTTTGGCAGCCCACAGAAGTATTACAATATTCCGACGATGTTAATCAAAGCACTCTAGGAGCTGATGCATCTAAGTTGGAGAGGTCGCTGACCAACATGATAAACGGATTCTGCATTGCTGCAGGGTCTCCTTGGCACCTCGTTGATTAAGTCTATATACCTGTGAACTGTGAGGAAAATTTCATTGGGTGTTGGCTGTTGCTGCTTTGAAGGAAAGACATCTATGATTCAACAATGGGTTCAAGGCGTCAAAATCCATCAGTTCAGATTCAAAAAATGGCTGTGATGTTTCCAACATATCTACAGAAAAGTGATTTTTTCACAAAAAAACCACTAGGATTGACTGGACCACTCTTGAAGCATACCAGGACAAGGCAACTGGAGAAATGTTAGGTCAAGAAATTCCCTTCAAAGTTTAATTTGTTCAAGGAATTCCACAACAATAAAGCGACAACGGATAAGTCTCTTAATTGCTCTGTAGTCTTTTTAACTAACCTGTTTTGTCTCATATTATTTTTTCATACTTTGACACCACAGGGATTATGGTGTCTTTGTCGCCGCGCACGCTGAGTATCTGAGTGATGGAATTTCCGTCCTGACGCACTAGCTTGACGTGGACTATCTTCAAAAGAGATACGCCACGTTGTTATCAAAATATGATTTTGACAAGGCTTGTGACGGGTGCAACAGTGAAAATGACGATCCCCCTAGGGCCAAGGGATCAATTCATTAGGCCGGAAAGCTATAGGCATATTGATCTTTCTTAATTTGCGTGTTTCTATAATTCAATGATGTTTTTACTCCAAAACCTGATGCTTAGAGTTTGCGTTGGCACACAGTGATACCTTTATGTTCTTTTAGACAGATAATTTTTTTTTTTGTTGATACTTCCCTTTAATTTTGCAGTCAACTAATCATTTTCAGTGTATATTTCTTTTTGGCATTTGTTACTTTGGCACTTTACATTTTTTGTTATCATATTAAGTGTTCTTTAATGCTTTTTTATTTTATATATATTTTTGGTCCGGAAATTTTTTTAAAAAAAATTTAAGATACTTGCAACCTGTTAATTACCTGTTTGTTTTATAGTTGAATATAAATAAAACAATTAAATGTTGCTTACATGATACTCCTTTTACTTTTATGTATTAAGTACTTGTCACACTATCTTAAACTGGTGATTACTTCCTATATTTCGTATGTTGATTTGGTTGCAACAATTTTTGTCTGAACATACTATGATAGATACCATACTTACAAATCATTTACGAATCAATATGTTGCAAGATTAAAGAGGTTGCTACACAATGAAGTATCAATTTTTTAATATAAAATTCTATGAACCAAAATTGGCTAGCAAACCTGTTGTCAAATATCTAATTTTATTACAATTGTTATTCATAAAACATCTATAGTATTATTTTGTCCCAGAATATAAATAGTCATAAAACAAAATAACATAAAGGAACCAATTCATACATAGCCAAACTATTTTTTTATTTTTCAAATGGAATGTCCACACCATCATAAAATAATAAAATTTTAACTACACATCAACCTATCATTTTTCCTTAGGATAGAAAGTGCATGTTCTGTTGTGTCCTTCATGGCCACGACGCCCACAACGGTTTGATACTGACCCTGGATTTTCACCTGCACTTTTTTTCCTTGACTTTCTTGGTCTTCCAGGTATTCTTTTGTACTTGGGTGGGTGAACAACATCATACTCAACATCTTTTGGTGCACGCCACTCTGCCTTATCGGACATCGGAACCATTGGAACCTCATAAGTATTTGTCAATGCTTCTAGTTTGTAATAATCAGAACAGTATGGATGCATATTTGTCACATTTACTATTCAAAACTGTCACTTCATGTGAGCATGGTAACTCCTCAAGTTGGAACCTACAACAACTGCATGTTTTTCTTTCAAGGCAAATAACATATCTTCTACCGGAATCATAAACTGAATAAATGAACTCAGAAGAAGAAACAACCTGTAAAATATCAACCAAATAATTCTCTAACTCATTAGAACTTTTTTATTTATATTACCTTACTTAAACAAAACGCAAACAATACATGTCAGCAACCATTTTTTCCACACTTATAAATCTGTTTTGTATCAAAATGATAAATTCTGAATAACAGAAAACATTTAAAAAATTAAGGGTTGATATATACCTTCATTCTTGCACATTTAATTGTATTTCCAATCAAAATTTTCTCAAAAATCTTACCCAACATTTCTCTGGTATACGAAGCCTTTTCTCTATTTTTACAATTCCAAGATTCAAATAGCATTCTAGCCTCCTCCAAGAAATCAAGTGTTTTTAGCGTTCTTGCAGTTACTAGACAACCATTGATACATTCGGTAATGTTAGAAGTCATCATCCTCCCTCTGTTCACAGTTGCGTGTACTTGAGCCCACTTCTCATAACCAACATTCTGTAGATAGTCCTTCACCCTATGGTCAACCCTTTCCACTTTTGACATTATCTTATTAAAGCTTCCACTCGATAACACTTGGCCATTGAATAGTCCATGTCACTTAGCATGTTTTTGCTTTTTCTATATTTTGTGCGAACATTTTTTCAAACATGCCATATGCATGCATAATGAGACACATTGGGGAAAACAGTGCTTACACTCTTCATGATACTTCCATTATGATCTGATACCATGCACATATGCTTCCTTTCACCAAAAGTATTTTTGAACTGTTGAAAGAACCACGACCACATCGCATCGTTCTCAATGACAATAACACTATATGTTAAATTTAAGATTCCAAACCCATACAATCACAACCTTATATATCAAAGAAAAAAACTGATGTTTAACATATAAATTATTAAATAATAAAAAATGAAAAAAATACGGTACCTGCACCATCCAGTGCGCTAGATGATAGGAAGCTCCCTTTATACAGCCCGTTGAGATGTGCACCATCAACAATCACAACTGGTCTGCAGAATTGATACCCCTCATAAGTGGTCTTAACGCAATGAAAAGATACATGAACTCGTTCTCATTTGACTTGTGCATTCGTATATACGAATTTGGATACATAGTATTGAGCATGTGTATATAAATTGGCATTTTCCTATAACCATCTGTTGGCTTCCCCAACATCGCTAATGCTCGCTCCTTTGAACGCCACGCTTTTTGATATGTAATATCTACCCCAAAGGTATCCTTTACATCATGGACTATATCATTTGGTGTGTACTTTCTTTTATGATTAGTCAACTTTGGTGCTGTCACACTGCTCACAAATGTCAATGTCGCTTCAACTTTGTTCAGCACCCTTTCCCTTATCGGACACATGTGAACATCATTGAAGTATCTAGTCTTAAATACTTCTGAATTTTTCTTGAATGACGCTTTCATTCTCCATCTGAAATCATCAGAAAAACATATTGAGACATAACTACAAAAAACACTATATATCAAAGTCATTTACCAGTTTAAAATATGTTATAAGTATCAAACAAAACTTTATATAAGGCCTGATATTTTTTATTATCTCACTGCTTACAACAACCATTACCTTCCATTCATTAATTTATCAAAAAATTAGTATCATAGTTCTAATGCTACTTTGATATCTATAAGAGAGTATCATGGTCAGCTTATACAGAATCAAAATCCTCATGATCAGAATCCAAAAAAGGTACATATTACATACCTTTTGCTATCTGATCTTTTTACTTTGAAATTGCACCCTCTATCAACCTTATATTTTGACATTAAGGCTACAAGGGTCGCCTTGTCCTTATACAATTGGTTATATTTGACTTCGACTATTATGGACATTCTGAAAAGATCAGATACTTCTATCCTATTTTCTAAACACATTTCACCGTTTCCATACTCCATAGACCCAATCAAATCAGTTTTATCATGTGATACCTCAACACACCCAATCGACTATTGTTACCATGGAACATACTTGCATCAGCAACATCCAAATCAACTGTATCCACGCAAAGTGGATACTTTCCATAGCCGGGTTCTCTCTTCTTAATCTCAATATAAAGCTTCACACCCATATCGTTCCTAATGGTTATAGGAGACGAATTCCCTTTTACAATGTATCTAATAAGTATATTTTTTCTTCCTTTGTCGATATCCAATTCTTCCATGATTGCATCTCTCAAATTAACGAATGAAACATTGTCTCCGACCACTATTCCATTGCTTTTGTATCCGTGATAATCAACATCGAATTCCCATATACCAGAATGATGCAATAAAATAGAAATGTTTGTAACTTTTCACGCTACAACTATGCTTCACAGAACCACTCAAATGTCGCTTCTCAAATGTTGTTGAATCGTAATATAGCAGAAATATTTTTTGAACTTTTGAATTGTGAATTCTGTTCACATACATATCGTCTAAACCCACTTTCAATAACAAATTTGCGTAATTAATGGAATAATTACTGAGGCTTTTCAGGTTGTCCCCGTTTTATACATAACTGATTGGACTCTTTCCTTTTTTTCGATTGGTATCAAGCACGAACTAAGGTATCAGGCGTGGCTAACTTTTAGGGGAATTTAGGTAATTATTTTAAAAGTAGGTAAAGTAAGGAATTTTCAATTTACAGAATAGGATTCGTGTAATTTTTACATAAATTTTTTTTACCCTTTATCCTATTTTCAGCCCTTTTTCCATCTTATTTGGACCCTTTTCAGACCATTTAATCCATTTTTTGTGACCAATTTTGGCCCATTGTTTAACCTTCAACCCTGCCCAACCCTTTATTTTTCAGCCTACACTACAATCCATATATACTCCTTAAACAACACACACCCCACTTCTTTTCTTTTCCTCCTCCTTTCTCCTCTCACACGCCTACACCCACACCTACACCCATGCTCTTTCTTCCCCAAAACAATCGAAAACCAGAAAAGCTTCCGCGAGCAGCAAAAAGCTGCTACCAGCAGCCCTTTGAGCCCCCAAACAGGGGCGGCTCAACCTTTTTCATAGCCTAAGGCCAAAAATAAATTGGAGGCTTAAAATTTTTAAACAATAATAAATGATATATTTTTTTATGTAAAGTTTACTCCTCTAATTTTCTTTAAAGATACGAAATTGATTAGTATATTTCATAAAAATAGTATTTATACTATAGAGCCGGCCCTGCCCCCAAACGTCCAAAATCCACCAATCCAGCAAAGATCTCTTTTCAAACGTTTGGGTTTTTGAGTTTCAAAACCCCTAATTCCATCCGTTCCCCCTCCTCCCAAAATCCGACCCAACCCTTCCTATATAAACCCATTTGAGCGATGGGAAGGGGGGCGGCGGCGTTTGTCATCTCTAAAACATTAGAATTTCTGTTTCTTTTTAAATTAATTTCCAGAGAATTTATTCAATTTTGGAGATTTCTGAAACCGGAAACTTCAAGCTTGGAATCTCGGACGGGTCATATTTGTAGATACTCGTGGTGGTGAAAGCTCTCCTCTAGGCCTGTCCCTTCTCAGTTCGCGGCCCTTCAAAAGGTAATAGCTTTGCCTTTTCATGGTCCTTACATTTGAGTGTTACATGCTTGGTATCTCTCTGTTGAACGTTTGGTTTCACTTTGTGATGTTGGTTAGTATTTGGGGCGTGATTGGGTAATATGTCAATTTGACCACTATTAGAGGATAAAACAATTTCTTCCACTTCTGAACCCTTGGAATGCCGGTACGACATTGAGTTTTGTGAATAAATGTGGACTTCACTCCCATGTCATGTCGTATTTGGTCATTATTCTGAGTTTTCACTTTTGCTGGTTTAAAGTGGTCGATTTCTGGTTTCCTCTTTCTTCCTGGTTGCTGGTCTGAAGTCGGTAGAGATGTTTGAGTTTTGGGTCCATTGACCCTTTTCCTGCGACTATTCACTATATATCCTCATAGTTAGTGTATGCTTGTGACGTTTTCTGCCCGAAGCCTTTGGTGCTAAGATGTTCCTATTCTTTTGATTCTTAAAATGGTGAAACTTACTTCCAACTTGAGTGTTTTGACTTTGTTGTTTCGTTGGATTTGTTTTCTGATTTGGTTCGTCTGAGTTTCCCTGAGGTCGACTCAATTATGATTATAAGGACGCTTTGTATAGTTTGACTGTCAATACGTGTGATGACATGTTAGATCCTGCATTTGATAAGCTAATCCTTTTAAAATTAGTCTCTTTCTTGTTATTTCCTGTGATTTTTAGCTTCCCAGCTTACTGTTAGGTTCATTTTTGCTATTATTTGGTTTCTCCTAGAGTTCACAGGTTTGAGTAATAGTTTATCCTGTAAGTTCTTAAATGTTTAAATTCTAAGAATGCATATGTCCTCATCTATGCATTTGTTTTCCCTGTTTTGGCTCTCTTCTGAAACCTTTTAATCCATTCGAGGAGCTATTAACTATATATGAACTAGAAGTCAAGTTTTCTTGCTTGAGTGTGTGCTATTATGTTCATAGTGCATTAAAGGTTACTGTGAAAGGGAAAATATGGCTGTCACCTGCTTTATCCTAGCTTCTCATGAAATAGCTGTTGTAGAAGTAATGTTATTGCATCTCAAATCACGTTTGGCCCTTCCAATACAAGCATAATTTTAGCATGTGTTGAAGTCATGGTTTATTTTGAATTACGAACCCGTCTAAGTCTGACTCAGTTAAAGTATGACTGCTATTTGTGGATTTATCTTAAAGCCTCTGTTTCAATCCTTAAATGACTAGTTATAAGTCATTAGTTTGTCTAGTGAAGGTTGCCAGTAACTGTATACGCATCATATGAAATTTTTTTATATTATTTCCCTTCTTTAGTCTCTCTTTGTAACTTGTGGAAATTATATTTTAGTGGAAATATGTATACTTGGTATATCTTAAAGTGATTCGTTAGCTGAGGAAGTATTTGGGACTTGGTTTAATAGGCACATGCTTGAGTTTGGTTGCTAGAAAATGCCGACCTTATTTGAATTCAGACGTGATGTTCTTGTTTCTCCAAATTTTATTATTATCCTTGGCATGAAAGTTTTTTTTAAAACAGTAGTGTTAGGATTTGTGCAGGTATGACTATACTGTTTTGATGATGACAAACACAAGCCAGCAACAGTTTGGAGGTACCAGGTCCTGCGTATGTGCACCAGTGGAGCTAAGTAGAATCCGAGTAGAAGTTGAAGCATTATTTATGGAAACAAAATAAGTATGAGATACGAAAAAGGAAGCAGCTTTGGAAAAGGACTCCTTTATGGAAAAGAATGATGTGCCCATGTCAAGAAAGGAGTCCTACTTGAAAAGTCTTTAGGGTGCAATATAAATACATTCATCAGTCCTAGAAGACTTAGCTTTTGCAATCTGAAAACGGCTAGAGCATTCAGAAAAAGCATGGGCACTTGGCGAGCGCACTCAAGCAAAATCTAGAGTTAGGTTTCTTGATTGTTCAAGTTTGTTTGACAATCTTCTTAGTCTTTGTTTAGTGAAAAAAAATTATAAGAAGTTGTTCTGTTTTCCTTGTGAGAGTTATTGCTTGAGAGTGGGTTTAACTCTTGAGTGTTGAGTGCGTTGGAAGAAATTGTAAGTTGAACATTGCTCGTTTGAAGTTAGTGAAATTGTTGAAATTCTACGAGTGTAGGTAGTAGTTGTTTCTCTCTTGAGCAAGGAGTTTTTCCACTATAAGTTGTTTGCCTTTTGATTACTGCTTTCGTAAATAAGTTAGTACTGATTGTTGAACCTGGTTCACTTGAAGTTAGGGGAAACTAATCCTTTCAATTGGTATCCGAGCAGGACTTTTTGAAACAAGGTTAACTACCTCGAAAAGATAATAGTAGCCCCACCTACGGCATTAGAAGGAGCTTCTCAATCCAGACCATTACTGTTTGACAGACAATACTATGGGTGGTGGAAAACTAGAATGACGAATCATATTGAGGATGAACATCCTGATCTTTGGAATGTGGTGCTCAATGGACCAACTATTCCAATGAAGAACGCCTCTACTGAGGGTGCTCCAAGATTACCCAAGGAACACAGTGAATGGAATGATGCTGACAAAATTGCCATTCAGAACAATGCTAAGCCTAAGAAGATATTGGCTGTGTGGTATCGGTCCAAAGAATATAACAGGATATCGTCATGCCAAGATGCTAAGCAAATCAGATACTCTCGAAATCGCTCACGAGGGCACCTCTCAGGTGAAGAAGGCTAAGATTGATAATCTCAATCGATAGTATGAGTTGTTCAGAATGCATGAAGGCGAGACTATACGTGCGATGGAAACCTGGTTCTCTGATATTGTCAATGAAATCTACTCCTTAGGAGAAGTCATCCCCACTGGGAAGGACATCTGAAAGCTGCTAAGTGTGTTACCTGAATCCTGGGAAAGTAAGGTTGAAGCTATCATCGAAGCCAAGGATCTAAACACCATGACTATGGATCAGTTGTTGGGAACTCTGGTCACTTACGAATTCAAGAAGAATCAGGAGAAGGAACTCAATGATAAGAGGAAGGACAAGAACCTGGCTCTGAAAGCTGCAGAAAAGGAGGACTATGAAGAAGAAAACATAGCCTTGATCACCAAGAAGTTCCAGCAGGTGCTGAGAAGAGGAAACACTAGACAACGAAGGACCACTCAACGAACAACTGAGAAAGATCTAAGGGAACAATTATGCCATAAGTGTGGTTCCCCCGACCATTTCATCAAGTTCTGTCCACTCTGGGCACTTGAGTACAAGAAGAACAATCCAGAGAAGCCTAAAGAAACCAAGGCATAACCCTATGTTCACAAAGACGAAAAGATGACTAGTCAGGAAGCGGATCTGTCAGTACAAAGAGCATTAACGGTGCTAGTTGGCAATCCGGGTGAAGAATAAATTGGTGAGACTTCTGTGAATCAATCTTTTATGGCAGTCGAGGAACCAAAAACATATGACTTTCTTGCTCTTGTTTCCATGAAGGAGTTCGATGATGAAGGAGGCAAGGAACAGATAACACGAAGCTACTGATCCTAATTCTGACAAAGTTGAAGCTAGGCAGGATAATCTGACGCTGATGGCAGGAGCAGGTTCTCATGATCCGGACGATGCTCTACTAGATACCAAGGTGAGTATTGAACAAGCTAAAGCTAATATTCATACTTATTCCAAGAAAAAGCTTGAGTCTCTGTCACAGGTCCTAATAGAAGCCTATTTGACCATTTGTGACTCTAAGGACCTTTTGGAAGACTATGCCTTGTTGAGAACCGAGAATGTCGATCTTGAGAATGTCTATCAAAAACTACAATTAGATATTGACTTCCTTAAGACCTCTAGGAAGGAGAAAAATATTGTGAGTGTGACCCAATCTGATCTGGAAGAAAAGGTTAAAAAGTTAAGAGAAGACTAGGCAACATGAGTCATAAGAATGAGGTTCTCCTGAAAGAACTTGACCAGACCAAAGCTAAATTAGAGCACACCATGAAGTGGACCAAGTCCTCTTCTATGCTCAATGATATGCAGCAAGGTTAATCCACCACCAAGTATAGGATCGGGTTCAAAATCAAGGAACCTAAGCATCAAGCTATAGATCATGGGGTTCTATGCACCTTGTGTGGGATGTCTGAACATTTGAGAGAGAACTGCAATAAAAATGCCAAAGCCCTCAACAATAACATATCTTACATTAACAAAAACCATGAAAGGGGTAACCCAAAAAGGGGAAGAGGACAAAGGTATTCTCGTAGGCGTAATAGAAATAGGACAGGGAGAAGATACCTTCCTAGAACTAATAAGAAACAATCAGGAAAAAGATAACCCCCCCCAGGTTTAGTTGGTTCGATAATGAAGAAAGATACTCCCCAGAACCAACAGGAATCAGTCAGGCAAAAGACACCCTCCTACATCTCATTGGCTCAGTGAAGAAAGTAGATACTTTTCCAAAACCACCAGAGATAGAAAATCAACAGGGATCTTCCCGCCTGGGCAAGATGAGATCTCATTCACCCTTTCTACAATCAATAAGGGACCCAAGTGGATCTAGGTACCCAAACCTCACCTCTATTAATTGTGAAGGGACTAGTAGAAGGAAAATGAAAGAAGTGGTACTTGGATAGCGCATGCTCCAGGCACATGACAGACAACAAACACAACTTCTATTGAGTGACTTCCAAGACGGAAACGTTATCCTTGGAAATGGAAAATAAGGTGAAATTAAAGGCATTGGAAAGGTGGGACCTTCTATGTCCCAATGCATTGAAAATGTGTACTATGTAGAAGGTCCGAAACACAACCTTCTAAGCGTGTCTCAAATATGTGACAAAGGAATCGAGGTACTCTTTATTGTATTAGAATGCAAGGTGACAAATGCAATATCCAAGAGGCTAATCTTGAAGGGGATGAGACACAAGAATATGTACAAGGTGGATATCCATGTCAACCAGAGATGAAGTGTTTGAGCGCCATGAGTGATGCACCCTCACTATGGCACAAAAGGCTAGGACATGCCAGCTTCTCTACAATCAATAAATTTATCCTCAAGGAACTGGTTTTGGGACTGCCTGAAGGAAAAATCAGTGAAGATCAAGTGTGTAAATAATGTGCTCAAGGTAAGCACGTCAGGAGCAATTTTCAACTAGTAGGGTTGGTCAGCACCAATGGACCCTTGGAACTATTTCACATGGATCTCTATAGACCCATGAGAGTACTCAACAGAGGCGGTAATAGGTATGTTTTCGTTCTTATAGATGTTTGCTCAAGATTCACTTGGACCTTCTTTATGAAAACCAAAGAAGAAATGTTTGATGTGTTTGTTGTATATGCTAAAATGGTCCAAAAGAATTTGAATTGCCAGTTGAAGATCTAGAGAACAGACCATGGTACAAAATTTGAGAACTCTAAGTCCCTCACATTCTGTGCTAAAAATAGGGTGACTCACAACTTTTCAGCCCTGAGAACTCCTCAATGAAATACGGTTGTGGAAAGAAAGAACAGATCTTTGGAAGATATGGCTAGAACCATGTTGATAGCTAGTGATCTTTTGCAAAGCTTCTGGGCTGAAGCTGTGAACACTGCCTATTACCTCATTAACAGATACATGATCAGACCCATCTTGAATAAACCCCTTATGAACTACTTAAAGGAAGAAAACCAAACCTAGCACATCTCCATTGCTTTGGTTGTATCTGCTACGTTCACAACAATGGAAAGGAGGCTCTAGGCAAGTTTGATGCCAAAAGTGATGAGGAAATCTTCATTGGGTACTCTTCTCGCAACAAAGCCTACAAAGTATACAATAAAAAAACCAGATGCATAGAAAAAAAGTGTATATGTTATATTTGATGGGGCCAATCAAGGGGCTGAGAAAGTTTTGCAGGAATAGGTATAAAGAAAGGATACAACTGACAGCCGAAAAGAGTCAGATAATTAGGATGATACAGAACTGGGTAGTGAACCAAGATCTTCGACTCCAGATGATGGGGAGAGAGTAGTGTCACCCCCTACGACAGTCACTCCTCATAATGGAGATGGTTAATCGGGAATGCCTCACCCATATGAACCTGGTCCCTATGATAAAACCATAATCAGTTATGTGGCTGAAGATAAAGTACATAACTAGAAGCATAAGAGTCCACATCGTCTTGAGAACTTGCTGACACCCCTGGATTCAGGCATCTCTACCAAATCAAAGCTACGAAACATGTGTGCCTACTCTGCATACGTGTCAGTGGTTGAACCTAAGAACGTGAAAGAAGCCCTGAAGGTTGAAGAATGGATATATGTCATGCAGTAGGAACTCTTATAGTTTGAGCAAAGCAAGGTGTGGCACCTAGTTCCACCTCCTGAACATCGAACCATCATCGGTATAAAATGGGTCTTCAGGAACAAGCTGGATGAACAAGGAACGGTCACAAGGAATAAGGCCAAATTGATGGTATAATGGTATAATCAAGAGGAAGGCATTGACTATGATGAGACCTTTGCTCCAATTGCTCGCATCGAAGCCATTCGTATGCTCATAGCCTTTGCTGCTCATATAAAATTTGAACTATATCAAATGGTCGTCAAAAGCGCATTCCTTAATGGGTATTTGTAGGAGTAAGTGTATGTCAAACAACCTCCTCGCTTCGAAAACCACGAGCTCCTTGACTATGTGTACAAACTGGACAAAGCTCTTTACGGATTGAACCATGCACTTAGAGCATAGTATGATTGGTTGTCTAGTTTTCTGCTGAATCATGGGTACTTAAGAGGAACAATTAATAAAACCTTGTTTTTGAAGAAAAGGGGTACTCATGTACTCATTGTGCAGGTCTATATGGATGACATCATCTTTGGTGGAACTAAAGCTTCTCTAGGCGGAGAATTTGCAAAACTCATGGGGAGTGAGTTTGAGATGAATATGATGGGAGAACTTAATTTCTTCTTAGCGCTCCAGATACATCAAGGACAGATGGGCACTAGTATTCATCAGCAGAAATACATAAAGGAGCTTCTTACTAAGTTCACAATGAAGGATGCCAAAGCAAGTGATGCTCTTATGGCTACCACTACAAGGCTTAATAAGGATGAAGCAGGAGTGGATGTAGATGAGACCAAGTTTAGAGGGATGATTGGATCACTTCTATACCTGACTACTAGCAGACCAGATATAGTTTTTAGTGTAGGGATGTGCACTCGATTTCAGGCTAAACCCAAGGAATCACATCTCAAGGATGTCAAACAGATTCACTACTACCTAAAAGGATCCATGGACCTAGTTCTCTGGTACTCATCCGGCTCCTCATTTGATCTTATTGGATTTGTTGATGCTTACTATGCAGGCTACTCTATGTTAGAAGTATTCAAATCCAAAAATTCACTGCGAAACAAGGCCAGAACCAAAGCACCTCAGGAATGGCACATTTCCTGGGATTTTGTCTAGTATCATGGGCCACTGAGAAACAGAACTCGGTTGCTTTGTCAATGACAGAAGCTGAATATGTTGTTGCTGCCTCCTACTATACTAACTCCTATAGATCAAACAGTTGCTTGTTGATTTTAGAATTCTAGTAGAATGCATTCCCATCATGTGTGATAACACCAGTGCTGTGAACATAGCCAAGAATCTAGTTCAGCACAAGCGCACCAAACATATTGATGTGAGGCACCATTTCTTAAGGGACAATATGGAGAAAGGACATTGAAATGGTTTTCTGCAAAACAGAGGACTAGGTTGTTGATCTTCACCAAAGCCCTGAGCAGGGAGCAGTTTGAGCAGAATCGCCTCCACTTAAGGTTAATCAGGGAGTTCTAACTTGATAACTTCTCTCCCCTTGACTCTCAACTTGATCTTTAAACAATATACAATCATTCTAACTTGAAAAAGCTTGCAGGTTTCAACTAAAAGAATTGTTGGAGGACACATTGACTGGGAACTGATGATATTACCCTTAGTGTCTATTGCTAGGAGTGAGGCATCAAGTCAGGAGGAACTGGTCTTCACATGCTGACGTATCACGTACGCATCAGTTCTATCACTTTCATGATTTTAATAAATGCATATCCAGTGAAAAGTTGTATGTGGCACTCACTTGGTTCTATCTACCTGGCTCTTAAATTGGCGAGAAAGGCTACATCTTCAAAATGGGCAGTGATCACCATTCCTTGGGATCCCAAGAGTCGTGCCGGTTGCAGCGTCAGTACACGTCTTTTCAATCCAATCTCGGTGTTTGCTCCAACTCTCAAGAAAGTTCCTTTATATCAACCGTGTGCTCACATATTACTCACAAAAAACCCTTTCTTCAAAGTCTCTAAATCCTCTCCACAAGAAATCTAAAAAATATGGTGTATCTAATAGAGTACTCCGACACCAACTCTAACGCCACCACCCTTCATCGCCATAGGACCTTTATCAAGAGGAACTATACTCATCACCCTCCATCCATAATTGATCCCCACTACTGTCCCTGCCACCAGCCACTACAAATGAACCCCCTCGCTTTTCTCCTTCCCCATCTCCGGACTTGCCTCCTTATCAGCCACGCCCTTCACTGTCTAAACCCTACCGGCCATATATTCCCTTGCCAGTTCTTGACCCTCAACCCTCCCTTCGCCAGCTTATTAATGAACCCTCGTCATCCTCCACAAACACACCCCTACTTTGGGCCGTGTCGCCTCTTCCTAGGTCTCCACAACACTCATTCGCCCCGTCTTCCATGGCACCTCCATCTGCACCTGAGCCCACTGACTCTAAGGATGACATTCCCTTGGCTCGGGTCCGTCAAAGCACTATCTGTTGCCCAACTTCCTCACCTTCATCTCCACTACCTACTGCTCCTCGTCCTCGTAGTCCACTCACTCGAAGAAGAAAGTGCGTGCTCGACGCCCTTACTCTATTTTCTAGCCGCAAAAGGGTCCGTCAGGGTAAGGCTGCTACTTCTCCTTCCTCTCCTGTTTGTGTTCCTTCCTCCCTTGTTGACATCCCTACACCTGACTCTCCATCTACTCTCCCTGCCTCCACTCATGGGAAAAAACATATAGAAAATTTTAACAAGTTGGGCAAGGAGGCTTATTTCAGGTCAAGGGGGCACTTAAAGGCTGGGTGATCCACCTTGAAGTGCACGATTATCCTGTGATTGTGTAACAGTGTGACAAAATGGCATTTTAGGGGTGCCTTGACATGTTTAACAATACTAGTACACCAGTGTTTGAGGCTGAGGTGGTTGAGTTTTACACAAATCTGGGTTTTGTCGCTAGGGATGTGGCTACTTCGAGGGTGTGTGGGATTGATATTTTGTTTGATAAGGTTAAGATTGGGGAGATTTTGCATATTCCTATGGTGGGACTGGCGGAGTACACCTGGTTGAAGGATGCAGGGTATTTTTGACTTCGAAGTTCACGGAGGGGAGGGTTACTAATGTCTCTCGTAAGGTTTATAAGGCAGAGATGCCACCCTTCTTGAAGCTACTATTTGAGGTGGTGCACAAGGTGATCCTACCTAGAGCTGAGTGTAGGCATGAGGCCACATTTCTCGACATGGGTTTTGCCCATGCGATTGATCTTTAGGAGCTTGTTGACTGGCCTTCTCTGATTATGCAGCATATGTCTTGCATTATTGATCCAACTGAGGGCCCTCATCAACTGGCCTATGGTAACCTGCTCACTGATGTGTTTCGGGCTTTCAAGGTTCCCCTTAGTGCTGGTAGGGCCTTGACCGAGAAGGATATGATTGATCGCCACACTACTCTGGAGTGTCAGGTTGCTTCTCCTATTATTGCTGCTGCTGCACCTTTTCCACCACGAACCATTGGCGCCATTACTCAGCTCATATGGGAACTTCGTGAGGATTAGGTTGTACGGGCTCGTCTTCATGCTAGGATTGATGAACTTCAGGACCAGCTTGGTGCCTCTCAGGCTGAGGTTGCCCGACTTAAGGTTCAGTTCCTTCAGTAGCAGGTGGATCATAATCAGCGGGAGGATTCCCTTCTTAAGCTCCTAGGCTCAGGCCCTTCCCTACCTCCCCCTTAGTCATTCCTTTTTGTTGCTATTCTCCTTTTTTGGTGTCTGTAACAGACAATATTTTTTAATAAGTTTTTTGTGGATGCTTATGCGAGCGCTGGTGCTTGCTTGATATTTTTGTTGTGGATATCTATTTTTCTTGCTATGTTGCATTACTCTGGGCTTTATAGATGGCTAATATCCTCAGTTTTAATGTTGTTGTGTTTTCTATTGTTCCTGGTCCTTCACCTGTTGTTTTTTCTTGATTCTATGACTTGTGCTACTGTTTCTTGTCTTTTTAAGAGGGAAGTTATCTATGCATACAGGTTTTCTATCATCAAAAAGGGGGAATTTGTTAGGATTTATGCAGGTATGACTAGTCTGTTTTGATGATGACAAACACAAGTCAGCAATAGTTAGGAGGAACCAAGTTCAGTGTATGTGCACCAGTGGAGCTAAGCAGAATCTGAGTAGAAGTAGAAGTGTTATTTATGGGAACAAAATAAATATGGGATACAAAGAAGGAAGCAGCTTTGGAAAAGGAGTCCTTTATGGAAAAGAATGGCGTGCCCATCTTAAGAAAGGAGTCCTACTTGGAAAGTCTTTATGGTGCAATATAAATACATTCATCAACCCTAGAAGACTTAGCTTTTGCAATCTAAAAACATATAGAGCATTCAGAAAAAGCACGGGCACTTGGCGAGAGCACTCAAGTAAGGTATAGAGTTACGTTTCTTGATTGTTCAGTCTGTTTGACAATCTCTTTAGAGTCTTTGTTTAGTGACAAAAATTGTAAAAAGTTGTTCTGTTTTTCTTGTGAGAGCTATTGCTTGAGAGTGGGTTTGACTGTTGAGTGTTGAGTGTGTTGGTAGAAGTTGTAAGTTGAACATTGCTCGTTTGAAGTTAGTGAAGTTGTTGAAATCCTACGATTGTAGGTAGTGGTTGTTTCTCCCTTTAGCAAAGAGTTTTTCCACTATCAGTTATTTGCCTTTTGATTACTGCTTTTGCAAACAAGTTAGTATTGATCGTTGAACCTGGTTCACTAGAAGTTATGGGGCACTAATCCTTTCAAGTAGCATCCTTAGCTGGTTATTCGTCATTCATATCCCATCATCTTGCAATGTTAGCATTGTTGAGCTTTGTGTTTATTTTATTGTAATTGATTTGCAATCGTATCTTGGACTCTATCCACGCACTTCGGGTCAGCGTCGAGTCATTACGGGTTAGAGGAACTGATTCATGTGTCTAGAAGGCCAACTAGCTGTACACTTGAGTATACACTCGATATACAGGAATATACCCCTGAGGTATACATAAGGAAAAAAGAGCCAAAAACCTAAATCGTTGCATCAGCAGGAATTCTCCAAACTTTAAACTTCTCTTCATTTGTATTATTTGTTGACATATTTGCATCTATCTGAATTCTAACATTATTTGTTTAATTAACTTAACTAACTCCTCAAAGGTGAATCATTTATGTTAATCTACCATTTTTGTTATTTTGCCACTTAGACATTTTGGAAATTTTCTAGTATTATTGTTTCAAAAGAAAAATGATATTCTCTTTACTTCAAGTTTCTTTTAAGATTGACTTGACAAAATCTAAAATTTAAAATTTCTAATTTTGAAATTCTCTTCACTAAGTCAATTTTCGATAAATGTTACTCTCCCTGTCTCATTTTATGTTGCACCGTTTGACTTGGAACGGTGTTTAAGAAAAGAAGAAAGATTTTTGAAACTTGTAGTCTAAATCATCCATAGATATTTGTGTGGTTGAAAATCACTTCATTAAGGGTAAAAATAAAATTTTAAAGGTAAATTATTTCTAATTCTAATAAGGTGACATTTTTTTTAGAGACGGACTAAAAAGGAAAAGGTACCACATAAAATGAGACAAAGGGAATACTTTTTTTGAACTAGTTTAGATGTCTTAATTAGAGTTTTTAGAGGTCAATTTCTTTTTTTTTTTCAAATTGTGCTAAGTTAGGTAATTTAATTTCCTTTAAATTATTAAAATAGATTTCTTACCTGAATAATTGTTAAGTCTTATTTGTTTTAAGTTATTTTTGAGAGTAGTCAAATAATTTTCAAATTGTCAGATAATCGCGTGTTAGCGGATATTTTAAGTGCTGATGCCTTCTTAAAATAGTAATGGGACCCTTACTCATTTTCTTTGAAATTTTAGGACTTCTCTGTGTTAGACTCTTAAAATCATTTTAAGTTCTTTTAATTTCTTTACAAAATTAAGTGATGACTCTGTTTTTTTCTTTTAAAAATTGATTTCTCCTTATTAATTGAGTTTTAAACAAATTGTTTTCTTAAAAACTAATTTTTTACGATTAACAGAGATGATTACTTTGATGAATGGAGAGAAGAAGCACATCACCAATGTATGCTATGTACTAGCTTTGAAAAGCAACATCATTATTATTGGCCAGCTTAGTGAGATGGGATACGAGGTACTCATAAAGGATTGTTCACTAACCTTGAGAAACAAAAATGGAGAATTGGTTTCCAAGGTTGCTATGACACAGAATCTTCTCTTCACTATCGACATCAAATCTGGAGAAGTAAAATGCAAGGCATCCATAAAAGTTGACTCATAGCTTTGGCACTTGAGGTATGATCATCTTGAATTTTCTGACCTGAAGTTGTTGACAGAAAAAAATATGGTGAACGGATTACCAAATATAAATCCACTGGATCAATTGTGTGAACCCTGTATCAAAGGGCTAGAAGAGCCAGAAGACAGAAACAGATTGTGCACTTAGATCTAGTTGGTTCGTTTGACATACCATCACTTGGTGGAAACAGGTATTACCTAACTTTTATTGATGATTTCAGTAGAAAAGGTTTGATATATATCTCAAAGAAAAATCAGAAACTCTTGATAAATTCAAAGAGTTCAAGGCAATAGTAGAAAAACAAAGTAGGTATTTCATAAAGATACTCAAATCTGACAAAGGAGGCGAATATACTGCAAAATTAGTTGAAGATTTTTTAAGAAGCATGGGATTAATCATCAGTTGATAGTCAGATACATGTTAGCTAATCTATTTTGAATGATGACTATTTTCAGGAAAACACAAAAGAGGAAACAACCTTGATGGAAAGCAAAAAGGAAAACTACCACTGGGAAATCTATCATAAATGTGATGAAGTCATCAATCAAGGAGATCTAAAAGAAGAAAAAGGAAAAGATATTGAAACAGATCAATCAAAAATCTTTTCCAATCAAGACCAATCTACCGTTACAAATAATCAGGAAAATTATCAATCTAAAAGGATCTACAAAATCAAGAGGAATCAGGAAAATTATAGGAAGGATCTATGCAATTGAGAAGAATCTAGGAGATTACATAAAGATCGCTATTCCTTTGCCTTACCCTTATTCTTGGAAAGAGGATCCATCACTGCCTCATCCAAGGATCAAATACCTTGGGATAACATCTCTTCAATATAAAGAAGGCATCCAGATATCTCATAACTCATACAAGCCTGCTGCATTTTAAAGCGTTTCTTCAATACTCTTCATCTTTAGAAAAATCATTGTAATCTTTAGTTTCTGTTATTGTGAAAGAAAAAGAAAGGGAAAAATAAGAAAATATTGAAAGAGATGTCTGTATCAATAGAAAAAGAAAAAAAAAAGAAAAATCTGAGTGTTATTCTTAAGTTTCAATTCTTGTAACCTCAACTCCATTAAAAGGCTTGAAGAAATATCCCTTGCAACCCAAGGGGACTGAACCTAGGATTCACATTATTTTCAAACTAATATAGAAACATCTGGTGTTGAATTTTTTTTACGCACTTTATTGTCCTGCTTGTTTACTTAAGTGCTTTAGTCGACTACTAAGTTCATTAATTGACTATCTGAAGTGCAGACTTAAAATATAAAAAGAGAAGAAAATTCAATTCACCTACCCCCTTCCCCCTCCTCTTGCACTTTCAATATATACCTCAATAAAATGGAGTAGCAAAAAGGAAGAATCACACCATTCTCAACATGGAAAGGAGTATGGTGAAAGGTAAGCATTTACCTAGAAGTTTCTGGGCTGAAGTAGTTCAGTTCCAGTCTACCTGATGAATTTTCGTCCAACAAACAGTGTTCGGTATATGACGCCAAATGAAGCATGGAGTGGTCAAAAGCCCAGAGTTGGAAATCTTAAATTTTTTGGGTGTATTGCATATGCCCATGTTCTTGAACAACTGAGAAAGAAGCTCGATGATAGCGGAGAAAAGTGCATCTTCATCGGCTATGAAAAAAGAAGAAAGCTTATAGGTCGTATAATCCGCTCACCAAAAAGGTCATCATCTCAAAAGAAGTTGAATTTGATGAATCTGATTATTGGAGATGGAGTGAAGAAGAAAAAAAGGTTGAAGGATTATTCTTCTGTGATGAAGATGATGATGATCTTGGTGTCCATAGTGAATAAGGTGATGGACAAAGTTCTCCATAGAGTCCAGGTGTAACAACCTCTTCAACATCTGCATCACCAAGTAGAAGCAGCTCAAGTGAAGCTCCCACAAAAATGCGTAGTATTTATAAAATTCATGATGAAACAGAACTGGTCGAGACAACTCTCGATTATTCTTTATTCTATTTAATGGCTGAATATAATCTAGTCAAATATGAAGAAGCAACTGAAGTTGTAAAGTGGAAAAAGGTGATGGACAAAGAGATTGCAGCTATAAGAAGGAATGACGGGAGCTAACAAGTCGGCCAAAAGGACATAGTCCTCTTAGAGTCAAATAGGTGTACAAGACAAAGACCAACAAAGAAGGAAATGTGGATAAACATAAAGCAAGACTCATTTTCAAAGGCTACAAACAAAAACATAGAGTTGATTATGATGATGTATTTGCTCCAGTTGCAAGGATTGTTACTATAAGGCTTCTCACCGCACTTGTAGCACAAAATCAGTGAAAGATATATCGATGGATGTGAAGTCAACATTTCTAAATAGCTATCTGGAAGAAGAAGTTTATATCGATCAACCGCCTGACTATATGTCGAAAGGACAGGAAGACAAAGTCTATTGTCTGAAGAAAGCTTTGTATGGATTAAAGCTAGCTTCACGAGCATGGAATACCAAGATTGATGAATATTTTCAGAAGAATGGATTCATAAAAACTTGTGATTACTAAAAGTATCTATTTATGATAAGATGTCAAACGGTAAGTTCTGTACAAATATTGCAATGAACTCAGCGAACAGGGAAGAGGAACAACTACATATATAACACAAATGAAGTGGAAAGAACATTTAGAATTCACAAATTCACCAAATATGTACTAATTACATGAGTTCCTGAAGGAATTATTTGAAAAAGGCTCTTGCTTTTCCTTTTACATGTCTCCTTTTCCCCTCTGCCAGCCTTGTGGGTATCGAATAGCAAATGGCAATGTTCTATTCAACTACTTTATATCTAAGCACTTTTACTTTTCCAATGAAATATTCATAAATATAACGCCTGAAATATGGTATGTTGTCGGGAACGCTGCATTTTTTTATTTGCTCTAACCTGGTGTTTGATATCTGTTATGGGTCTTATTAAAATCCTACTAATAACTAGTACTAAGAAAGAGAAGAGAAAGGTTAAAGCTACACCTAAGTCTATTCAGGAAAACTTTACCAAACAAATACTAGGAAGATGAGGAATCACAAAAAAAGTGATCGAGATTTGGAATCAGTTGAGAACTAACTGCATACCTGAAGTCATATACTTCTAACTTCCTAATAATCAATGGTCAGGTGTGGCGAACATCACCCACGGTGGGCACACAAGCACGACTCCTAATCCTCAAAACACCCTTAGATCAAGCTTGGCTTCCTTAGCCTCTTCTATAATAACCTTATACTAACATAGCTTTTCATCGTTGAATTGCCTCGTGCGAATCTGATCCATAAAAGATGAGCGAGCCTCAATAGAAGCAAGCACTTCACCCTGATCTGAGATCTAAAATCTGTAATCTCACCAATCCATTTGCCAATTTCTAAACATCTCTAGCCAAGGGTTGTTTCTTAACCCGAATAGATGCAAGACTTCCCATACTAGAAGACTTTCTACTCAAAACACTAGCCACCACATTGGCCTTTCCCAGGTGATATAAAATAGTCACATCATAATCCTTTAGAATCTTAATTCACCCCCACAAGTTCAGGTCCTTCTGACTGCATATGTATTGTAGGCTGTGATGATTAGTGAAGATGTCACAATGAACCCCATAAGATAGTGTGTCCACAGCTTCAATACAAATACAACCGCTGCCAACTCTAAGTCATGGATCGGATAGTTCTTCTCAAGAGCCTTCAACTGTCTAGAAACATAAGCTATCACCTTTCCCTTTTGTATCAAGCCTCCACCTAAACCAACCCCAAATGCATCACAACATACTATCAATGCCCTTCTTTGGCGATGTCAAAATAGGAGTTGTAGTCAACAATTACTTGAGCTTTTGGAAGCTCTCCTCACACTCATCCGACCATAAAAATGGAGCATTCTTCTGAGTGAGACTGGTCAATGGGGATGCTATAAAAGAAAAGCCCATAACAAATTTCCTATAATACCTATCTAGGACCAAAAACGATGAATCTCAGTAGTTGATGTAGGTCCAGCCTATTCCTGAACCGCCTCAATCTTCATTGGATTAGCCCGAATACTCTCTAGATACAATAGGACCTAGAAACGCCACTGAACTTAGCTAAAACACTCACTTCAAAAACTTGGCATATAATCTTTCTCTCTAAGCCGCTGAAGTGAAATCCCTAAGTGCTACTCATGATCCTCTTTATTCTTGGAGTAGACCAATATATCATCAATGAAGATAATAACAAAGGAATCAAAATATGGACGAAATACACCATTCATCAAATCCATAAATGTGCTTGGAGTATTAGTCAAGCCAAAGGACATAATAAGGAACTCATAGTGCCCGTACCTCGTTTGGAAATCTATCTTAGGAATGTCAGAAGCTTTGATCCTCAGCTGATAATATTTTAATCTCAAATCAATCTTCCAAAACACGACTGCACCCTGAAGGTGGTCGAATAGATCAACAATCCTAGGGAGGGGACATTTGTTCTTGACTGTCACTTTGTTCAACTGTCTATAGTCAATACACATTCTGATAGAGTCGTTCTTCTTCTTCTTCACGAACAAAACAAAAGCTCTCCATGGAGACACACTAGGGAGTATAAACCCTTTACTCAAGAGTTCTTGGAGCTTCTCCTTTAGATCCTTCAGCTCCACCGATGCAATATGGTAGGCAGGAATAGAGATGGGCTTAGTGTCTGATTCAAGAGCAATAGCAAAGTCAATATCCCTATCGGGATGGACTCTAGGAAGGTCTGAAGGGAACAAATCTACAAACTCCTAAACAATAGGAATAGACTCCATCGGTGGTGGCTCAATACTAGTATCACGAATAAAAGTGAAATCTGTAAGACAACCCTGCTTTACTAACTTTTATGCCCGATATAAGATATGACTTTGTTAGGATAGGATCCTCTCGAACCCTGCCATACGATACTCGATCTACCCAGAATAGCAAAAGTCAAGAATAACCAAATAAGGAGAAAGCCAATCTATCCCCAATATAACATCAAAATCAATCATATCAACCTAAGTCTTATAGCTTGATAATGTCACAAGATCAGTACACCCGATCCACTATTAAAGGCTCACCTACCGGGGTCAAAACATGAACAAATACAGAAATTGTATCGTATGACAAGTCAAATACCAAGGAGAAATAGGTGGACACATAAGAACAAATTAAGCCAGGATCAAATAACATAGATATAGGTTGATGGCAAACCAGAACAATACTTGAAATCACAACATCAAAGGCCTTAGCCTCGAGCCTTCCTGGGAAACCATAATAATGGCCACCTCTAACTCCACTCCTAGAAGATGACCCTCTACCACCAAAATAAGTAGAAATATCACCTGCTCCTATACCACCGCTGCATCCACCTTTTGTCAGTTTGACCTCTACCCCATCCCCTAGTTTGTGGGGTTGAACCTTTGGCTGGAGGTGTTAAATCTCCAATTGGTGATGCAGAGTAGGAATGATAGGTCCCAAAGTAGGTCTTAGAGGGAACTGTCAAATTATATGATCAAGTGATCTGTAACCATAACATGACCTAAGTCTGGCTAGCTATTGTGATAGAGCAGGAGGGATGTTATAGCCACCTCGATTTGTAGGCCTCTGCTGGGAACCAAATAAACTCTGACCTGAACTATAAGAATCCCAAGGACCTCATCCTCCTTCCGAGGCTGGTAAGGCTGCATAGATCTTACAATGCTAAAATGAATCTCCTTTTCTGGTCAAACTTCTGCCCCCTGATGAGCTACCCAAGTACTATCCCGATGGACAGAAAATTTTGGGGTCACTAAACTCCTCTCTCTATATCAACTCTGCCTTCTTGGCGTCACCAACAACTAATTAGAAAGAAGCTCTGTATCTAGCTATCCAAAATATTGATTGTTGGATAGGAAAAACCCTCTCACAAACTGGCGAACTCTCTCTACCTCGGTAGGAATAATAGTTGTAGCATCACGGACCAACTAACAAAAGTGAACCTCATACTCAGAGATAATCATAGTTCCTTGCGTCAAACTCTCAAACCTCTTACGACTCTCCTCACAAACACTCCATGGGACAAATTGATTGTAGAAGGCACCAGAAAATGCCTCCCAACTCATCAAAGGAGTCCTAACTGGAAATGATCCCAAATAGATCTTCCAACACTGTCTGGCTGGCTCCTGGAGTTAGAGGGTAATATATTGTACACCATGGGTCTCTGTTAATCCCATGATCTCAAGTAACTCCCAGAAAGTCACCAAAACCTCATGTGCATCCTCGTTCTTGCCACCCTTGAACTGAGATGGCTCCATCTTCCTAAACCTCTCATATTTATGTTAATCCTCCCTAATAAAGGCAGCTATTGGTGGAATCTCAATAATCGATACTGCTAGTGGATGCTCCACTTGAACCTAGGTCTTGATGGCCTGCTGCTGACTTTGAGGCTGAACCCTAACCCGAGTCTATGAAGTACCATATATATCAATTAGGCAGCGTATTTTGTCCAAAGTTTCCAACACACCAAAAGATCTCAGAAGCATATCTTGTAGTAGTGGTGTTGCAACCAACTCATGAGGAACCTGCTCTTGTCTATGCTTCATGGTTGGCTCAGGGGAGGTACCTCGCTCGTAATCTCTCGTTGGTGCAGCTCCTCAGCCTTGGCCTCTAGCTCGTCCTCTGGCATGGCCTACCTCTAGCTGGGGTCTCAAAAGTAACATCAGGGGATACCTTCCCTTTTCCTGTAGTAGTAATAGCTCTAGTTCTCGCCCTCTGTCAAAATGACACATGATTGTTGAGCACTTAAACAAAATTCATGTACGAATTGATTAGAATGAAGTAAAATAGAATTTCCTAACAGTCTTCATAGTCTCTCAAGGATAAGTAAATGGACATCACCGCAGCCATCCTCTAGACTCTATTAGACTAGGCTTATACACATGTGAAACCTATGAACCTGTGGCTCTAATACAAAATTGTCATGACCCAAAATCTTAGTGTGATGGAACTTACCTAACCCACCAAGGTGAGTCAACCCAAACACTAAAAACTCAACATAATGATAAAAACAGAAGATAAATAATTTAAATAAGATAGATATGCATAGGAAATCAAAACTACAATCTTTCTAGATTTGGTGTCACATGTACAAGCCTTTATAATAAGAATACGCAAATGAAAATACAAATCTTTTTGTTTACTATTTAAATAGAACATAACATAAGATAAATCCTCGAAGGCCTATTGAGAGTATAAGCAGCTACCTTACGAGTGATCCTGAAGCTCGATCTGAAAATGAAGAAAGCTAACAAGGGGAACTGGGCTCATAACCTACAAAAATGTAGCAAGGGGTGAGCACCAAACCATAGGTACTCAGCAAAATGGAAACTAACATAGAGTAAAGTGATGAAGAACATATATACTCCTTAATACCCAACCACATACTGCAGAACTACATATCTGCACTCAAGAAAGTCTCAACACAAATATAAATAATATACATAGAATCATCCCACGGAGTGTACGACTAATACATTAGACAAAAGGGTACAATTCTCATCCAATTTTAAAATCCAAACACGTAAAAATATCAAACAAGGAGTGATATGGGATGAAGTGAATGCCATGAGATCTGACTAATGTGATGCAATGTCAAATAATTATGATGCATGTCTGTCATATGATACGCATCCACTGATCATGTCAGAATAAAACATATGGGGGCCTCGCATGGACCATGTATGAGTCGAAACCATTTTCTTTCGATATTAACTTTCATATCTAGCCGGAACCATTTCCATTTGTCTTTCATTTCTTTTCTTTTTTCTATAGTCGGAACCATTTCCCTTTGGCTTTTCAGTTCTTTTCTTTTCTCTAATCAGAACCGTTTACCTTTGGTTTTTCATCATCAATGGATCATCAAGCAAGAACATGATAATAGTATATTAGTCATGCTTATGAAAATAGAATATGCCAAATATCCATATGGATCATATATTCAACAATCGAAATCGAGTAATTCTCAAATGCTCAATTAGTCACAATATATTCCCAACTTCATCACAACCTTAAGATCAACAGAAATTATTGTTCAATTTCCACAATAAAGGAACAAGTATAAGGATTTACAACATCCAAAAATACTCAAATTGAAATTCCATGATCAAAACCGATAACGGTACAATTCTATCCCCAGTTTATATCATCAAAATACTCAATTCTATAAACATAGAAGCATACAAGGTTCAATCATACTTAACAAAAGGTTAGAAATCCACTTGCCTTAGATAAAGTCTTGGATCAAGTCAAATCCAAAGCTTGCCCTTTTCTATGACACTCGGAATCACTAAAATACATTCAAATATAGCATCATAATCACATAACAAATCTAATGACACTAAAGTCAATCAATTAAGATGAAAAGGGTAAAATGGTTTAAAAAATCTCACGCCAAAAAAGTAGTCGATATATAAAAATAAATGCATGATAACGTTTAATAATTAAGAAGGAGTTCAATGGTGAAAATCATTTTTAAAACAGAGTTAAAATGAGGTAGAAATCAACAAATAAGCTTTAGGGACCATTAAAATCCCAAATTTATAAGTCAAAAACTTAAATTAATCAATGAAAATTGAAGAAATAGGTTAGAAAATAGTTACCCAATCGATTTGCCTTGAAAAACTCTTGAAGTTCCTCTCTAAAATGAAACTTGGAATATTAAAAATGGTGGAAATTGAATAAATTTCATCTTTTTAAAATGACTCACTATACAGGTGTACTTTGGCTCCGCAAACACTGAGTGTGGTTTGTGAATACGGAAGCCAAAATACCACGCAACTCCTCGAACGCGGAGAGGCTCCCACGACAATGGAGCCCATGCTAGTAGTGCACCGTGAACATAGGTCCTCTTCTATGAACGTGAAGCTCTATATCTAGAGGCATGAGCGCGGATTACAACCACGCCTGCACGAGAAACAGTTACAACAGCAAAATGCACAACAAAAAAGTCACAGATAGGACCCTCGGAATTCGTTTAGAATCTTGAAAACACAAACCAAACATGGAACTCTATCAGAAATGACGTTCCATACTCAATGAAACCATCAAAATTTGAATTAATAAGTTCGTTGGCCCAGAACCCAAGAAAGATCGTTTAAACCAGTGTCGGACTCAAAACTTCAAAATATTCACGGGAACTCTAAAAATTGCAATGAAACTATTTCTAGCATTAGTTTCACAATCCAAAATCACTGGGATTGATGAAATTTCAATCCGAGCCTCCGATCTCTAAATGTTGACCAAAGACAATATTATGATCCAAAATGAATTAAAAATGCAACTTTGGATCTAAAATCTCCGTTTTAACTCCAAATTCAATTCTGCAAATTCTCCTAGAATAGATTCGACATTCTAGAGCTGAAAATTGATAAAATCAAATTTTGACACTTGAAACTCAAAAATGACCACGAAACTTGAAATTTTCAATTTTAAGCCTTTAAAAACTCTTTCTTTAGCTAAACTCCAACTTTTTACAAGGTTTTCAAAATCTAACTTTTAGACATGACTACAAATGACTCAAAGGCAACTTTCTGGAAGGGAAAAATGGTAATTTGGTAAAAGATGAGCTTTAAGGTCATTACAATAATTATCTACCCAAAACATGTATTGTAATTCGAATATGCATTCTTTATTAAAAACTTGACAGTGAACAAATTTACATACATGGAGATATGAGAGCATTGAAATTTACAAAATAAGGAAATAAGTGAAGTTCACTTATACAGCTCCTTTCCCTCTTTATTTCTATTTCTATCTCTTTCTTCCTTTGTCTCTCTATCCTTTTTCTTCTTCTACTTGCCAGTCAAAGATCATACATCACCCCTTTACTTCTATCTCTCTTCCCTCCTCTCTCTCTTTGTGTATTTGTGTGTTCGCCATTTACGAACCAACTGGTACAACAAACCAAACCCTTTTCGTCGATAAGTTTTGGTGTGACCTAATTCCTCCGATCCACTCTCTTGATGAGCTTCAATATTTGTCTAGGCAATCCTCATCATTTGGATAGCCTATTGACTACACTCAGGTTCTATCATTCTTGTTTAAATATTTTATTTAATTATTTTGTTAATCTTTCTGGTCAATTTATTTTAGCATTCTTTCTTTGTTATTTGACGTTTCAATTAAGTATTTTGAATTAAATTACATTAAATTGATTGCTTAATTTGCTTAGTTATTTTAGCGTTGTTGTTCTATTATGTGTAAACCAAATTAAATCAGAAACCCTAGTTTTCACTGGCACCACAGATCTGCGCTCCAGATTTCAAGATTCCGGCAACTTCTTGCTTTGGCGATGACAGACAGCGATTCAGAACCATTTTCCGATCAGACAACTTCACTGTTCAACCTTTAATTTTTGGGTTAGATTACTAAGGTGATATCCTCCATTTTCTTCTTCTCTTTCTTGTTCAAACTCTTGTTCCGGTCAAATTCTCCTTTTTGGCATTACTTCCGATCTAAATATCTGACATTGCTCTCTGGTTCTTGTCTTCTAATATTTCTTGCTTAATATTCTTGTCTCGTACAAAATTTGCTCAATAATTCTTGCCTATTGTTACATTTTTTAATATATTTATTTTTGCTATATTTCATACTTCATACATATTGAGATTGTTCTGCTCAGATTCTCTATCCTCTCCTTTTTGGCATTACTTCCGGTCTGAATAACTAACATTTTCTCTCTGTTTATTGTTTTCTTATATTTCTTGCTTAATATTCCTTGTGTAGTACAAAATTTATGGAATAATTCTTGCCTGATGCTATATATTTTAATATATTTTATTTTTGCTATATTTCTTACTTCATACATATTGAGATTGTTTTGCATACTTCGTGCATCTTAGTGTTGTAGGATATTATGATTATTGCTTTTTGTTGTGACTCTCTTGTATTTTATAGAATTATAAATTATAGTTTAGCTTTAATTGTTCTGTATTTTTTGCATTGTTATTTCGTGAGATTGTTGTTTCTCTAGTGTTTATTAGTTTGTTGAATTGGTAGTTCTTTGTGAAGTTAGTGGCGTTGGGGTCTGATGGTGGAGTAGGGTGTTAGACCCCGTAAATATTTTAATTGAGGTAAATTATCGCATTGGAAAATTT
>JAOTQR010096120.1:0-30614 GCA_025774065.1 Solanum ossicruentum | reverse complement strand
TATATATATACACATATATATCATACACGTGTGGGAAGTGACCTCAACCGACATAGACCAAGTAGCTACAACTTGGAATCCAAGGCATGATAGCCCCACGGTAAGGTGGATGGGCATGATACCCCCCGATTAGGTGTGGTATACTTGCCAAGGCAAACCAAACATGATAACATGACTAGATGGATCCACTAGTATAGCAAGGGTAATAATTATAATCGTATGGTGGCACATAGTTTAGAGACTAAAGACTTTATGTAAGGACCCCTTGAGTCGAGCCCCCATCTTAGCCTCAACGGGTGCTAAGTCAAATCCCACAGAATACTTAAAATAATCATATTTTATATACTTGTAAGAAACATAGAAACATGACATGAGTAGCTCTTGAAATATACTTGACCTCTACTAGTGAGCCTAACTTGGACATGAGAGTAGATCATAATCATACATGAACCCTTGCTCTAACAGTAATGACTCACAAGAGATAATATCTTGAAATAGGGCTTAACTTGACACTTGTAAAATTATAGATACTTTTTATGAATTCAATACATACTTGAAAGCCCTTAATCATCATATATTCACTTGACTTGTAAATTAAGAAATAGGTCGTCAATAGCTTGAGAACACTTGACATGACATTTTATCAAACACTTGGTGGGTTCATGATACTAGTTAAAAATTATGCAATTCAAGAGTGAAATAAGATGAGTAAACTCAATATAAATCAACCCACCAACATGTAGTAAAATCCTCATGTAGGTTACCTTGAAATCCATTATCAAAAGTCATAATAGATCATAGTTTCATAGCTGAAAACATGCATAGACTAAAACGATAAAGATCAACTCATAGTATAGCTTAAAATAGATACCCATGAATGACCAACAATACTTTGATAAAAGCCCAACATAATTCATGCTCATATTTTATAATAAGACATACCCATAAGTAATACAATTTGAAATCATGCAATTTTCATAAAAAGGAAGATTGGACTTCATGGGTGAAAGAACACAATGGATGAAACACACATACCTCAAACTTGGGTTTTCTTGAGATGAGCTTAAAGAACACTTAGGGCTTGAAGTGAATCCTTGAGTCCCAAAGTTAATCTTAAAATCCTTGAATTTGGTATGAGATATTTGGTTAAGTCTCGGCAAGGTTTTTGTGAGGATTTTGAGTGATATAGAGTTAAAAAATGGCTAAGGATAAGAGATTTAATATTTTAGTGGGAATGGGGCTATGATCCCAATAACATTGGGCTCATAGGAAAAACCAAGGAAAAAATTGAACTGGTCCGCATCTGGTCTACGACGTAGACCCAACGTGAAGGAACACTTTAAACTACTTCACGCCCCTAGCGCGTCATGGACAGAGTATGGATGTTCTCTGGAATTCAAAATTTATCAAAAAACTGGGTCCTCTAAAATCAGGGTTATACCCATTTCCCATTGACTTTGACCTTCATCGAGAATATGAGGTCAGATTTTTGATACCATGCACAGATTTTGAGGTATTTGGAGATTACAATTATGGGCATTCTGAAGAATATTTTTGGGGCATTGCAGGTACACTGAGAAAAATACCTTAAGAGAACATTCCATAGGGAGTACATTGAACCGTTGTGGCGAAGTGCGCCAACTTGGAGAAGAAGGGTTTGGAAATTGAATATTGGGCAAGAGAAATTTGAGCAGTAGAAAAAGAGATTTCCATCTAATTCATGTATTGTCTCTTTACCCATTCACATAGAAGCAGACATTAGTATTGATTTCTTATTTTTTATGTTGTCTAGCTAAAACCACAATGTAAATACATGGGCACTTGATTTGTAGTTTGGGTCTTATCTACATTGAGTGATTTGTTGTTAATTTGAGTTAGTTTATACTTTATGCTATGTTTAAGTGCAAATCCTGAGGTTGCAAACTCTTGATTATATTTAGATCTTCAATTGTTGCATTAATTTTTGGTGATTAGAGTATGCAAGGGGTATGATAGCTAAAAATCTTTTGACGTTTTGGCTATGCCAGATTTTGGGTTCAATGGATAAAGTAATAGAAAGTTTTCTCATAAATTGCTTAAGCCAAGCGTGTCCTATAGAAATTTTGTATATGATGTTGTAATTAGTTCATACGATAAACCATTAATATCTGATCTGAAGAAGTGGTTACAATCGATTCTAGCTTACTCATATCATATTAACGCACTGATTCAAATAGCGAGACTCATTTGCTTAAATCTTGTTCCATGTTAGCACACCCCTAACATCTCTCTAATTACTTGTTCAAATTCAATCTTTAGTTGTAAACACTATTATTAATCCTACAATCTCTTATTTCAGTGTGATACTTCTAGGCTTGAACAATTATTCCTTATGGTTTGACTCTGAATCCTTAGTTGGGTATATTATGCAGTAACAACTGCAGTGCCTTTTTACAAATTTTGAGGTACATTGAGGCAGTCTATCAGCTACCCCATTGAATTCAGCATTCCAGACTCAACGACATAGTCATAATTTCAATTAAAGGTCATCTTGATCAAATGTGGATTCCATATCTAAGAACCATTTTAAGTTGAGATCTACAAAAGGGATCAAAATGAGCCAAAATCATCGTGACACATATGAAAGGTCATTCTAGATCAAAGTCGATATTCTGGAGCTAACCACACTGATAGAATACTTATTTGAGCATGATTTTTAAGAACATTGACTAAAGTCAAACATAAGCTAGATCTTGAAGGCTAAAATGCTTAATGATACAAACTCATACAGATAGTATTGGGAATCGAGCTGACAATGCTCCTAGCCTAAAATGACCTTTTTGAAGCTAATAATCATCAAAATTCTATTATGAGGCCGTCTTCCTATAGTTTTGATCGAAGATAACTATTTAAATTTCAAGGGTTCTAAAACACATATACAGGAACAAAACTTAAATGAACGACCAGGCAATCAAACTGTTAGTGCCAACAAGTTAGAAATAACTTCGATCACTAAAGCAAAAGGTCTAAATAATAAAAAAAATTAGAAAATAAATATGATAACCTAGAGGACCATTACATCAAGACTCAGCAACTGAAATTCTCTGAAACCAAATTCTTCATATTAAAAAGGAAATCTTACTAGGAATTCCTTCCTCCCATATGAACGTAATAACCTCATTCTTGTTCCTCTTCGGTCTAATCAGATTCTAGGAATTACTCTCATTAGAAACACCATGAGGATTAGACATCCACCACATTAAAAACACCATGAGGATTAGACGTCTACCAAGGTTTATCCCTCTCTTCTGACCATTGAATACTTCTCTATACCTTATGGGCTTGATTACTTACCTTAAACAATGCACACCTCTTCAATCAAATTGAAATTCCACCCTCATCCTTCTATAAACTATAAACTTTTCATCAAAGTGTTCATTGAGACTAGAGAAATAGGTAATCATAAATTAAGAGCAACCTATCATGTCAAATTAGCATGCCAAATACTAGTATGTTCATCTCTAGTTTTCCACCAAATTTCCAAATCAATATCATCTTTTTCTTGTAACATATATTTTTAGACGTAACAGTCAATCTTTCATTCCATTAATTATGGCCTTTGACTTTTACATTATTTGTTCCACATTAATTTAAATCATATCAAATTTATAGTCCTAAAGTTTTACCATAATATAGCAAAAATGAGCACTAGAGATATCAAACAAAGATCTATATTTCAATTCTCCTTTTTAACAAAGATCAAAATTTCAATTCTTCTTTTCCTTCTTTGGTAAAGAGATGTCTGATTATGTTATTTAACACTTTTCCCACCTTTTTCATTGAAAAATATTAGAAACTTTGCTAAGATCTTACGTCTGTATGAATAACATATATAGGAGGCACAATCGTATAAATCACATAAATTGACATACTATGTAACGCATGATTAATCAACACCTTTTTTCTCTAAAGGATAACAACTTTCCTTTTCATACATGTAGCTGATTATGATTTTTCTTGATTAATTATGACTATTATGACTAGAGAACTAGGACAGGTATCCTTGACTTGGGTAATTGACTTACCTATAGGTGGGGTCTAACAAGCACCATCATGACCAGAATCAGATGGTGACAAGGTGGTAGCATAGCTTAAGGTTCGCTGATCTTAGCTATACAATGCTACCATCTAGTAATATGTTGTGGATGGGTGCAAGGACATTCGTGGCTTATTTTTGCTATGGTGAGGCTGGTGTTATTGATGGATGAGACGGTGGTGGTGGGGGTAGCCACTCTAGTGGGAATGATGAGGTGGGTACTATGATATCTAGGGTTGCAAATGACAACCCCACAGTAATTGGTGGAGTTGTAGAGAGGGGGAAGAGCATCAGAAAGGAGTTTAAGTATTATAATAACTCTAAGTTCCTTATTGCGAAGGATAAACTACCTTAAAAAAGACCTTATGGAAGTAGTTAAAAATCGAAGAACAACAAAAAAGAGAAGAAGCCATCAGTTTCTCCTCATGTTAGTGGGATACCAATTCCAGAAATAACTAGTGCAAAGGATCTAAAAAATAAGAGGTAGATGACGAATGATGAAACAAAAAAACTTAATAAAGATCTTAAGAATTTACCTTCAGAAATCTTCCTCCATTTGTTCATATCGTTATGAAGAGGGAGATAGAGAAAATTAATACAGAACCTCTGTGTAAGCTGGATAGTTTTGTCAAAAATACAACAAGAGTACCAAGAGGAAAGCTGGAGCAGCTTAAGTTGACATTAGTTAACAACTATCGTAGTCTTATTGTGGTTCGTAGTCATAGGAAAATCTCTTGTAGGTATTCACAATTTTCTCATGATTTGGTCAATTGTAGACCTTTAGTAAATAGTTAAACTTTGACTCACTTTTTGGTGCGTATAGGCTGTGTGGAGTATAGGAGCACTGTATATGTTGTACTAGTAGCTTATATATAGATTGTTTTTACCGTCAATTGCTATTTTTCAATAATTTATTCTTTTTATATGTAGTAATTTTAAATAATTGACATGACTTGCAAATGTAGTAACACATGTATACTAAAATTAGAAAAATACATATTTTTCATTTAAATAAATATATTTATTACACATACTGTAATTTCATTCAAATAAAAATATTATTGTGTCTTTTATAATCTACTCGTTATTATTTTTTTAGTACAACTTTTTATATTTTCATGATACACACATGCATCATACATATTCTAAGTTTGTAGGAAACAAATGGTAAAGAGAGATCCCAATGAATAACTTTTTCCGAATTTGTCTTTTTATGTCCAAAGAAGTTAGAAATTTCGGATAGATTCTTGCTTCTTCCTGTTTTGGGTGAAAGTTGGAAAGAACGCTTTTCCCACTCTCAGACTCTAAGGTAGAAAGAAATTCAAAGCTCATCTGCCCGAATTTGAAGCCTTAATAGACAAGTTTCTCAACAAGAACTAAATGAATTTTGCTGATGGAAGAATCTAGTAAAACAAATATTAAGCGCAATTACATCTTTACAATTTCCATAATCTATCCCTAGCCCAATGATCCATAAATAGCTTCACAATTTCTCCATCTCAGAAATAACTTTACACAACTGAAATTGCAAACCAGCTACATATATGAGTTGAACATCACTAGAGGATCATCCTTAATCACTACTACAACTTCTTGTATTATCGACATGGGTAGAAAAAGTACTGTTATGCATTTCACCTACTCATAAACAATGGATACATGGCATACGATCAATAGAAAATGAATAGAATGTCTAACTCAGACAATGATTCATCATAGAAAAAGACTCACCAGTTCCACTCACCTTCAATGTAGCAGCAACCATAGAGCTTGAACTTTACAAAATGAAAAGTGAAAACTAAGTAAGCATTATGTGTATTTGGAAGCAAGCAGAAATATGAACATTGAAAACTCACTGTAATGGAAGCATTTTGACCAACTTTAACAATGTCATCTCCCTCTTATTTTTCAGATCCTTAGCCCTAGGTTTTTTTGGAACTAGTATCCTACTAACTTGAGGAGAAACTGAGGGATTCTTCTCCTTTTTGTTGTTCTTTGATTTTTTACTTCTTCTAATAAGGTCTTGCATAAGGTAGTCTTTCATTTGTAAGAAGGAACTCAAAGTTATTATAATACTTATTCTCATGTCGAGTCCTCATTTCCCTTCTACAACTCCATCAATTATCACGAAGTTGTCATTTACAAAAAAATCGTAGTAGCCACCTCATAATTCCAACTAGCTTGGCTACCCCTACAACTGATGTATCCTCCATCTACAACTCTAGCCCCAAAACAGTCATCGGGTATAACTTCTGAGGTGGAAGAATTAGCGATCAAAAGATCCTGTGTTCGAGGTAGTACCTTTTTTGATTTTGAAAATTTGGACAACTTTGGTGAGCTTATACTAGTGGTGGTCATAGTTGGATAAACACCTAGCATAACCTCACTAAAGATGTCCAAAGTTTCAAAACCAAAAAAGGTCCCACCTCAAAATCAAGATCTTTTGATTGCTAAATTCAGCCACCTCGAAAGTTGTGCTTGATTACTGTTTGGGGCTAGGGTCATAGATAGAGGATATGGTGGTGGTGGGGGTAACCAACCTAGTGGAAATAATAAGGTGGCTACGGTGAGTTTTGCAAATGACAACCACAAGGTAATTGGTGGAGCTGTAGAGGGGGCAAAGAGGATCCGAAAGGAGAATAAGTATTATAATGACTCTTAGTTCCTTCTTGCAAACGACAGACTACCTATATGCAAGTCCTTATTGGAAGAAGTAAAAAATTTAAGAACAACAAAAAGGAGAAAAATCCCTTAGTTTCTCCTCAGATTAGTAGGATAGTAGTTCCAAAAAAATCGAGGGCTAAGGATCTAAAAAATAAGAAGAAGATGACGAATGCTGAAGTTGCTCACAGTGCTTCCATTATAGTGTGTTTTTCCTATGTTCATATTTATGTTTGCTTCAAAATACTCATAATGCTTACTTAGTTTTCACATTTCATTTTGTAGAGTTTAGGCTCAATAGTTGTTGCTGCACTAAAGGCGAGTGGAACTGGTGAGTCCTTTTCTATGATGAATCATTGTCTGAATTAGACATTCTAGTCCTTTTCCACTTATCATACTTCATTCCTATTTTGTTTTTTAGTACATGAAATGTATAACAGTGCTTCTTATACCCTTGCCGATAATGTAAAAAGTTGTAGCAATGATTAAGGATGATCCTCTATGATGTTCAACTCAAGTACTTACTCTAGCTAGTTTGTCATTTCATTTGTGTAAAGTTGTTTCTAAGATTGTGAAATTGTAAAGTTGTTTATGGATCGTTGGGCTAAGGATAGATTAAGAAATTGTAAAGTTGTAGTTGCACTTAATGTTTGTTTGTTTCAGTGGATGCTTCTATCAGCAAAATTCATTTATTTCTCGTTGAGAAACTTGTCTATTAATGCTTCAAATTTGGACAGAAGAGCTTCAAGTTTCTTTCATCCTTGAAGTATGAGAGTGGGAACACCGTTCTTCCCAAGTCTCACCCGAAACAGGAAAAAGTAAGAAATTATCAAAAAATCATAATTTCTTTGGACATAAAAAGACATTTGGAAAGTTATGATTGGGAGCTCTCATTGATAGGTCTGGACTTGTCAAAACTCAAAGATTAGAAATGGATTAATTACAAATTTAATGGTTCTATAGTAGTTTGGTTTAGCATATAAGTCAAATCATCAACTTCAAAATTGAATCAAATTGACTGATATGCAGCCTTAGAGTTTAGCATGGAGAAGGGTTAGGTAGGAAAGAATTTATGGGATCATGGCGCACAAAATATTGTAATTTCAATTACATGACTTATTAATATACATTTGTATAGAAAAATTTTACTTTAAAAATAAAGTGTGGTTTATCAAAAGTTAATTAATTTTCTTAGAGCTATGGTGAAACATATGTCCCGTTCTATGATGAAACTCAAGTAAGTCAAAAACATATGTCCCGATTTATGATGGAACACGATCCACTAAAGTCTTGTGCACTTGCTCAAAGTAAATTATCAAGAACAAGCCCTACAAGAAGCCACACTTAGCTATAAGGGCTATGAAATACTAAAGCATCTAAGGTTCAAACCTAGTCTAAGGTCACCTGAATAACTTCTAAAATATATTTCTTCTAAGTCACATTAGAATCAAAGTTCCAAGCCTATGCTAAGCTCTCCAAAGAACTACACTAATCTGAGGCGCTACCAAAAATCAAGAAAATGGGACAAGATAAGAGGAAATGAAATGCTATGTGATTACAATCCAAAATCACATGAAATTTATACTACATAATATCAATTGGGCTTAGTCTAAAAAGGAAACCACCACCGACCTAGAAGTAAATCATACTCTCTTTGAATCTATCACATGAGACTTATCCAACTCTGAATCCCCTCCAATCATTGCTACACTATCAAAAAATTAATCAACGTGTCAATATGGATGTTTTGGCATCAAAATAATATTTTTCGGAGATGGACCCCAAATTGGTCTAAAATAGAGATGCGGGAGTCATAGGGCGAATTCCAAAATCAACTCCATTGAAAGAGTTCTAAAATAATAATATGGGTGTGCCAAATCGGGGTATAACTTGATGCTCAAAAATGAAGGAAATCAGTTCATGCAAGAAAATATTTAATATAGCTAAACAGCTAGGACAAGGTAGCTCATTTGGTAAAATGTTACCTTCAGATGATCACTTGCACACTTATTCAAACACTACCACACATACCGACGATCAATACACACCCAACACACATTGTATCACATCAATCAAAGGTCTAGATCTCAAGATATTGCAATTTAAAGTTTGAGAAATAATTTGAGTTTGATAAACCCAAATCTGTGAATGTGCAGGGTAACCCTTACCTTTTTCCGCGAATGCGGTACCAGTCCCTCAAACACAGAAGTTGTCGAAGATCTTTCTCCATGAATGTGGGGATTAGCTCTATGAATGCGGAGGATTACCAAGATTCTTCTCCAAGATTGCAGGAATAAGGGCCACGATTATGGATGGAAAATGAGGAGGCACCAGCTAGTCCATAAAGTAGGAAACTTTCTGACGAATTGGTCACTATTCGTTTAGAGCTTCATATATACAAACAAGATATGCTACCCCACCTAATTTTGCATTTTGGACTCAAAATTGCCAATCAAACTTTCCAATAGAAGTTGTCTTAATAAAAAGTGGGGCTCATGCTCAAGCACCATCTTAAGACAAAATATACAAGAGGGATAAATGAGACTAATAGCCTCGGGAGATGTATGAGAGGTCGTTCTAGACAAAAGTTGATGTTCCAGAGCTAATTGTGACAACAACAACAACATACCAACGTCATAAAAGTGGTATTTTCCAGAAATATTCATCATTTTTCACCAAAACACCAAGTGATATCTTCCAATTTCTTGTTATCTCTTATTTTAATCAATTATATCTATTACTTGCTTTTATTTCGTGCCCTTTTAAATTTTGCCATATATCCTTATTACATTTTGTGAGTTTACATATCATATTATATTACTTGTTTATTCATCTTGATTGTTTGATTAGTAGTTTACCTTATATTTCACTATTCTATAGTGTGGGGTTGTATAGTTTTTCTAGATTGTATCTTCTTTATCTTGGTAGCTTTGTGAGCTACTAGTTCTTAGTTTAGTGGTGTCAGGATCTAATGGTGGACTAAGGTCATGTTGTCAGTTGGGGTCGGAGGTAAGGGGCACGGGTGGTAAGAGGGACATAGGCTTATTTAAGTTAAGGGTAGGATCGTGGAATATAGAATCACTTATAAGAAAATCCATAGAGCTAGTGAATTGCCTTAAAATTGAGACATATTAATATAGTGTGTGTTCAGGAGACTAGATGGGTATGTACTAATGCTCGGGACGTAGATGGGTTTAAGTTATGGTACTCGGGTGATTATTGGGATAGAAATGGTATAGGTATCCTAGTCGACAAGGACCTTAGGGAATATACAATTGATAGTAGGAGGTTTACTGATAGGTTGATGTCTATCGAACTTGTGGTTGGTAGGTATGTAGTGAATGTAGTTAGTGCCTATGCGCCTTATGTAGGTCTGGCTAAGGAAGTTAAAAAGCCATTTTGGGAAGATTTGGATGAGATGGTGAGTAGCATATCAGAGATAGAAAAAATCTTCTTTGGGGTGACTTTAATGGACATATCAGGAACCACTAGCGTGTTTGAAGATGTCCATGGAGATATTGGTTAGAGGGAGAGGAATGGAGGTAGACGTTTCTCTTGGATTTTTCCAAAGCCCTTGAGTTATAAGTTATTGCTAACTCATGATTCCCGAAGAGGAAAAACTCACTTGGTTATCATTTTTAGTATGGTAGCTAAGACTCAGATTGATTACTTACTCCTCTGAAAGGATGATAGAAGCCTTTGTAAGAATTTCAAGATTATTCCAAGTGAAAATATTTACACTCAACATAGTTTTCTAGTGATGGATTTAGAGATTAAGAGAGAAACAAAAAGAAGGTTTAATTCCCTACCAAGGATTAGATGGGGAGGCCTGATCCTTTCCCTTTCACGGGAGATGGAAAAAAAGCACAGTAGTTTAAAGGCTTGGAGTACTGACGGAGATGCGAACAATACATGGGATACTACTGCTGGTTGCATTAGCAAAGTAACTATCGAGGTACAAGGGTATTCAAGAGGGTCTTTTAGTGGACATTGAGGCGATTGGTGGTGGAATGATGAAGTCCAAGGTAAATTGAATGTCAAGAAGATTGCTTATACAAAGTGGTTGGAGTGTTGGCATAAGGATGAAAAGTGAAGGCTTAAGGAGATCTATATGAAGGAAAAGATAGAAGTAAATATGGTGGTGATGAGTGCAAAGAAAGCAGCATTTGAGTGCCTATATGTGGAACTATGTGATAAAGGCAGGGACAAAGAATTATATAGTTTCGCTGAAGAGAGATAAAGGAAAGCTCGTGACTTGGACCAAGTAAAGTGCATCAAGGATGAGGAGGGTAAGGTGTTGGTGGATGAGACTTCCATTAAGCGAAGGTGGCAAGCTTACATTCATAAACTCTTAAACAAAAAATGAGATAGAGATATTGATTTGGGTGAGCTGCCACACTCTAAAAGGTAGTGTGATTTTTGTAATTGCAAAGAGTTGAGGAGGTTAGATGTGCTATTAGTAGGATTAGAGAGGGATGGCAATTGGACCCGATAAGATTCTGGTAGATTTTAGGAAGAAAATGGTCAAGGATGACATAGAGTGATCTAATAGACTATTCAATGCTATTTTGATGACTACCAAGATGCCTAATGATTGGAGGAGTACAATAGTTTTATTAGACAAGAATAAAGGTGATATACAAAACTGTAACAAATACAAGGGTATCAAGTTGTTAGGGTACACTATAAAGGTCTTGGAGAGTGGTGGAGATACGGGTGAGAAAAGGAGTGTCTATCTCAGAAAAATGATTTAGATTCATGCTGACATAGTCGACTATTGAAGAAATTCATCTTGTTCAGAGATTAGTGGAGAAGTATAGGGAAAGAAAGATGGACCTCCATATGGTGTTCATTGATCTCGAGAAGGCCTATGACAAATTTCCGAGGGATGTCCTATGGAGGTGTCTAGAGGTGAAAGGTGTTCCAATGATGTATATTAGGGCAATAAAAGACATGTATGATGAAGCCAAAACTCGGCTAAGAATGGTGGGAGGAGACTCAGAGTATTTTCTTATTGAGATAGGACGTCATCAAGGATTAGTGTTGAGCCCTTTTCTGTTTGCCCTGGTTATGGATGAGCAAACATGGTCTATTCAAGAGGAGGTTCCATGGTGTATGCTATTTGTAGATGATATGGTACTGATTGATGAGACTCGGGCTGGAGTTAATGATAGATTGGAGGTTTGGAGACATGCTTTGGAATCCAAAGGATTCAAACTAAGCAGGACAAAAACAGAATACTTGGAGTGTAAATTCAGTGTTGCGAGGGGTAAAGTGAACATTGATGTGAGGCTGGTCACTCAACCTATTCCTAAGAGAGAAAACTTTAAATATCTTTGGTCCATCATCCAGAGTAGTAGTGATCTCGATGATGATGTCACAAATCTATTGGGACAGGATGGACAAAATAGAGGCTCGCCTTTGGAGTATTGTGTGATAAAACAATACCACCTAAACTCAAAGGTATGTTTTACAGGATGGTTGTTAGACCATCTTTGGTGTATGGGGTGGAGTGTTGGCCAATCAAAAACTCATATGTTCCAGAGCTAACTGCATTGATGAAATTCTGATTTGAGAATGATTTTTTAGAATGTCGATCAAAGTGAAACTTAGGTTAATAGTTAAAGAACTAAAATGCCTAATGGAACAACCTAGCACTAATAGCCTTGGAAACTAAGTAGACCATGATCCTAGCCTAAAATGATCCTTTCAGAGCTGATGGAACCATAAAAATTTTATTTTGAGGCCATGTTCCTAATGTTTTGATTGAAGTTAACTATTTAAACTCCAAGGTCTGCAAAATACAAAAAATGAGCATAAAACCAAAACCAACGACCAAGCAATCAAACTATTAGTGCCAGCAAGTCATAAATTACTTAGGATCATTACAAAAAAGCTCTAAATGCTAAAAAATTGTAAGTAGAGGGAATAACCTGGAGGGTCATTATAATAGCCACTAATAAAAAGGTTTGTCATCAATGAAAGTCAAGGACCCTTAAAGTCTAAAAGCACAAAAAGATGAGGATACTAGGCATGCATGCTCTACAAAACCATTAGGGACCCTTACAAATCAATCAATGTAAAAATGAAAATCAAGATTAGAAGAAAATTCATTATCTCACTCTAGAACTCCAAAAATTCCTCTAATTCTTCCTTTAATTCCAACTCTCACTCAACTAAATTGAAAACAATTGAACATAGTAGAAATCCCAAAGGAAACAAAAATCACCTAGAAACCACAAAACCAAGGATACGGAGAACCATAGAAGAAGAAAATCAACCTTATCAATTGGCATACCTATCTCAAACTCAAAAATCCAATATATTTCTAACCACTAGGAACATCCCACTGGTTATTAGCCTTACTAAACACCTGCAACACCATCTGAGTCCTTCTTGTTCACAACATAACTTTTTAAAAAAATGTACTTCATCTGAATAGATTAAATTTACAACTGCCCACATGAAAAACAGAACCCAGGGCTAAGACAAAATCCATCCCTAACTCTTAGAACAAACAAGCCTAGCTGAAACACACCTTTCAAGGGCCAACTACTCTATCCTAAAAGATGATTGCATAAGACCAACTCAGTTGCCTTGATCCTGATTCTAAAAACCTAGTTTTACCATAGGAACTTTCGACGAAACCACAATCATGATCCTATGAAATACTCTAAGAGTGCAAATCTGATGTAACCACCTAGTATAATGGAAACTAATCTGGTACATAGTGTATCAATAATCAATTGGCCAACCACAACATATGGTTATCAACACCCATCAATGAAGACCGCAATATATTAAATGAGACAAATGCAAACCTCACGTCCTGAACAAAATCAAAACATAGATTCCATGAATTACTTTGGCTTTATCTTATGGATGAACCTTCAAAGCAAATGTCCATCCCCTAATAAAAATGAAAGTCTGAATTCTCCAAGGATCACAACCACACCAACTCCACAATACAACCAAACCTCGAGAGCTACTAATACAACCACAAAAAAACTAGCTACCACATGGAGTCAGCTCAAATATATAGCTAGCCATAACAAATCACCAAAATACATGAAAGAGTGAATTCAAAAGACCAAATAAGTGCATCAAAACAATACAGTCATAGGAAAGACTAAGGCAAAAGTGAGGAAGTGATCATCTAGTACTGCCACAAACTGCTAAAACAGCTACACTACTTGGCATGCATGACACACCTAGCCACCAACTCTAAGCCACAAACTATATGGAACCACACACAACTAAGGCAAGCTTATAAGCCAACTAGGTCCAATAACACAACACAACCCAAATGGGAAAAGCTATCCTAGTCATCTCCCTAACCAAGGATCAACATACATTATAGCATAAATCAAGGGAAGTAGAAAAAGGAAGCTAAATCACTACTACCAAGCATGGAAACATGATCTAGTCAATCTACTGCTAAAAGAAATCAACTATAAAACTAAAACACATACACACAAGTCCATGTAGAGCCAACGCCATAGTCATAAGATAAATAATAAGTCAAATAAGCACACATGGGTATGAAAACAAAAAACTACAAAATATAAGCAATGAAAGATAAACTAATAAAATCATACAAATACACTAAATATCTAGAGCTTCATCTTCTGATCGTCTTGCAGATGTATAGAAACGGTCATGGTCAACCTGAACTTGAATATGGAGTTACCACCAGTATCAAACTGAGTACTACCTTTGATAAGTGGTGCCACTAACATATAAGACTAACCCAATCTTATATAACTCACCATGGTCCCATATTAAGGATACTCTTTAGATCGATGACCCAATCATCTAAAAATGTGACAAGCTCTAACCAACCTACCTTAGGGTTTGGTAGATGCTCGAAAAGTCAAAATGATCAAATGTTGTCTAGGGCAACCCATGGACTAGTTTCCAACTTCCCACAATCATTGAAACTATTATAGTCTAAATCTTGAGATGAAAAAACACAATAAACTTCCCTATCTGCCATGGTTTCCTTGGACCTACTCTAACACCTAGGGGACTACCCTTAGCCGATTGTATCGAGGCTCGATAGCCCTGAACCTACCTAGCCTGTAACTAAATCTACAAGGCCATAAGTTACTCTCTAACATAGTATCCTAGCTCATCACACTCTTAACATCATCCAAAAAATATGGCCTAATAAGAAGACCTAGCTACAACAAAAGCGATCCCATGACCTCAATGACATTGGTGCATGCCCTGGGAACTCAAACCTAAACTCAACTAGCTACAAGCACCATAACTTATTTCAAGATTTCCTGGTGGTGCTGCTACAGGGTTGATGGGTTGAGGAGGAAAAACACCCTCTGAAAACTAATAACCATCTCAAAATATCTCAAGACATGCTTGCTCCACATCTCTTTGATAATTCAAAACTTGAGAAGAAGTAGGTGCTACTGCTACCAAGTGTATTGATACCAAATTTAGGGGTAAAGTTAACTCTCGAATAAAACCTAGCTCAAATCTTTCTCTGTAGGGAAAAAAGTAAAGTTATGCCCCCATCCACAAAAGAAATCTGACCACATAGTTTGAAGCAAACGATGAACCCTGCTGAGGATGCACTAATCTATCTCCAATCTAGAAACGACCTACCCCAACTTTAGTAAAATGAGTTGATGCTTTGATCATATACGCCAAAAACCTCATGTTGTCCACCTAAGAGAGAGTAGATTCCAAAGAAAGAGACTTATCAAAAATAGAACACATGACATAGAGCTAAGAACAAAATTTCCTATGAATGCCTTATAGCCTCATCCGCATTGACTTGCCGGACTCTACTAGGCATTACTCTTATATCAATGATGTCGTTCAACCTTAGAGCTCTGATACCAACCTATCATGACCTAACCCCTCTAGTCATGATGGCACCTAGTGCAACCCACAAATAGGTCAGTCTAACGCGTAGCCTGAAACAAAAGTAATCAACTATCTCACAAAAGATAACCATAATAAATAAAAAGTGCCAAGTAAGGAGAATAACTAGAAGAATGAAGAAACAATATACTAGAACCCACTCCGAGACCTGTTACCAGTTATTAATTAAGCATCTAATGTAAAAATATTATTAACTCTCTCTCTCTCTCTCTAACGTCAAAAATTTTAAATTTAAAGTAATACTGTTATCCTCACTGTAATGGTGCGTGAGGTGCCGTCGGGCGGCAATAGATCACTGGACCAAGTTCACAATGAGCAGCTGACTATGGCGCTATCAATACAACAATCCATGCACATAGGTACATCTCACAGCTCTGGGAATTTGCCGAATAGTCAGGTGATCACTGTTGGCATTTCTGAGGAAGAACTGTTGATGACTCAAAATATTATGTCCTTACTCAAGTCTGGTATGATTCATGTTATACCAATGGGTGCTGATGATTCTTCAAGGAATGGTTTACCTAATACTCAAATTTTATACAATTCCAATGCGCAAAGCCTTGACATCCAAACATCTTTTGATCAAATGCGTAACATGGGACCAGATGGAAGGAATCTTCAGGTCGTAAACTTGCTACTGCCAATAGTGGAATCAATGCAGAGCACTTTCCATCGATAGCGATGAAGCTTTGGCGGGTTCGTGGGACAAGGCATACCTCAATTGATTCCAGGGATATGACGCAGCTTCCAGTGGAAAAAATCCAAAGTATAATGTTCCAAGCAAATCAAATTTGGGAGTTAGAGTTCCTACTGACCAAATTGGTGAGGGAAATATTTTAGCAAGCTTTGAGGGGGGTAATACATTGCTACATGAAAATATGAACAAGGCGAGTCTCCCAGCACTAATTGCCCCAATTATTACTGACCCAATTCTAAATAATTTGGAAATTAGTGTTTTGCCTAATCATACCGGAGAGAAGGAGACACCGGCAAAATTTGATAGACAAGAGGTTTACCAAAATGTAATTGTTGACAATGGGAATCTAGTAGGACCTGAAGCCCCAAATCTTAATATGCCAAATCAAATTAGTTTTGATTCTAGGGTTTTGAAGCCAAGTGACATTGATGATGCACCTTGTGTGGTTAACTATCAATCAGACATTAGCGGGGGCACAAACAATAATTCTAAGGTACATAGTGGGTGTACTATCATGCATTGTAAGGATTAAACATCCTTAGCAGGTAAGTGTATTGAACTGGTTAATTTAATTGATCTTCAATCTAATTCTAAGGGAGATAACAATATGACTAGCAACCACTACAACAAATGTGATGTTTAGTCATGAATTGTTTATCTATGGTCAAAAAATCATACCCAAATATGCATTTTTGTGAAAAAAATAGATTTCGTCCTCAAATGCACAGCTCACATATATTTGGTGATGAAAAACAAATTTCATAGGAAATGTTTTATATAAGAAGCTTTCCCAACAAAAAATGAATTGGCGCCAATTATTATGTAATTTAGTCACAAATTTGAGGCTATTGGTGACAATCAGCTTTGTCACTGATTTTGTTGACAATTTGTGACAAACCTCAATGTATGACTCATGTATTTTTAACGACAAAAATAATTTGATCTAAAATGTTCTCTTTACTACCAAAAAAAAATTGGCACAATTATTAGGCAATATTAGCTGCGAATTTGAGGATATTGGTGACGATCAATTTCATCACTAATTTTATTGGCATTTTGTTACAAAACATCATTTGTCTCTGATTCGTTTAAGTTTAGATACGAAAATATTTCGTCACTAAAATTATGTAATTATATTAGAGTCATAATAATATTTGTAGTAAAACGGTGTAAACTTTAGTCACTAACTGTATATCATTTGTGACGTTACTTTTTGTCACTAATACTATACACAAATTAGTGACGCATTCTATTGTCTCTATTTATCAATAAAACTATTTAGCTATAATAAAAAATTTGTCAAGAATTATTTAAGGCACAACTCATAAATTAGCCCTTTTACTTGTCCTCAAATCGCAAGTTAGAACTCCAACTTTCAAAATGCACAAACAGACAATCCAACTAGAATATTTTTTAATCATCATTTTTCAAGCCAAAATACCTTTTTTCTTCTTTTTAATACTAATCTTCAAAAATAATTCTAGATTTTGACAAGAAAAAATTCATAATTTGAAATATTTTTTCAAAACAAATATTTAAAAACTCCTTTTTGGGCGGTGGGGATATGGGTAGGGGTTTAGGGGTGGAGTAAAAAAATTAAATTTTCAAAATTTGAAATTTTTGTACAAAATAAATTTTTATTTTTTTTTTGTATGGGGATATGAGGTGGGTTGGTGGTCGAGGGGATAGGTGTTGGGGGCAGGGTATGGAGGCTCGAGGTAGAGTAAAACATTAAAATTTTTAAATTTTAATTTTTTTGTAAATTAATTTTTTTTGTATAGGCGTGGGGTGGGGCTGAGGCAGGGGTGGGATGATGGGGGAACTAGGGGCCCAAGATGGAGTAAAAATTTTAAATTTTCTAAATTTTAAAATTTCTTGTGAAATAAATTTATTTTGGTCAATTAAAATATTTCTTTTACTTTTTTTATTATAAATAGGTGGAATAAGTTTAATGACGTGACATCACGAGATTGGACGTAAAATACACGTCATCGAGATTGTATGTCATGCATTTTGACTACTGGATAAATGTGCTTAAATGATTAAAAATTGGCTATTTGGAGTGCATTTTTGTGTATTTTGAAGTTGAAGTTCCAACTAGTGATTTTAAGCAAAGTTAAAGGGCTAATTTATGTATTGTGCCATTATATAATCTCTGTGATAAATGTACTTCATATCAAATTAATATCCTATGCACTAAAAAAATTTGTAGAACTTTTACAATCTACAAAGCTTTTCCATCAAAAAGAATATTGACACTAATTATCTAGTAATTTGACTCAAAAAAATTATATTACCAATGATACATTAATTTCATTACTAGTACGATAAATAATTCTCGATGAATCATTATTTATCATATTTAATTTTTTTAAAAAAAGATTTCATTCCAAAAATATGTTAAAAATACAAAACTTGAGAAAAACATGACAAGTACATGCGAGAACCAAATGACTCAAATTAAATATTAAAAGTATATTAACATCTCTCCCAATTTTAAATAACAGTTAGTTGTTTTTATGATAGGATATTTTCATAGTACTACATAATTAAATTTTTTAAAATATAGAAGATCCATAAATTAGAACAAGAATATATCGCAAAATCGGTTAAAAAAATATGAACGGAAAGATTCTACTAATCAAATAGTTGAATTAAATTTAGTTTTTTCATAACCTCTAACACAAAAGAAATTATCAACCAGTGTTTCAATATTTCAAAGCAAAAAAAAGACTTAATGGTAACTACTATTTTAAATTAAAATAAATAAAAGACACGACAATTATTAAGAAAAAAAATGCTCCACCTCGCACAAACATAAATCGCATATTCCTATGAGATCTTTAGTCAACAGTCAAACAGAATATTCTTTCTGATCTCACACTTAAGCCCAAAAATAACCTGTTTACCTGCAACCATCAATCAACAACGTCAACACAAAAGGAGCTTTAATTAATTAGTTGCATCTAAACCTTCGAATGTTGTTACAGTAAAGTCATAAATGATCTCAAATGATTCATTTTGAACTATTGATGGACCAATGAGGAAACATATATCACAACCAAGCACTTTGTGGCAACGTAATCAATAAAATGATAAGTTATCCTACTAAAAATAAGACCAACCCTCTATTTAGCTAGTTGTTTCATCCCCTAGACAGATGGTGGGAATCCATTCCCAAATGACTTGGCTTTTTTGGAACATTAGAGAAGTGAATAAGAGCTCTAAGCAAAAAGAATTTAAGCAATACCTCATTAATAAACACATTAAATTAGCTGGTATTGTTAGACAAAGGTTAAAGAGAATAAATCTAGAAACATCTGTGATAATGTGGCTTTTGGTTGGGACATGTTAACCAACAACTCATATGCACCAAACGGAAGAATTTAAGTCGTACGGGGTCCTTGCTATTTTAATGTTGTGATGGCTACTAGTAGTGCCCAACTCACACTCTACTAAATAAAAGGGAGATCTGATTATTTTCAGTGTTATCTGACTATGATTTATGGATACAATACCAAAGAACAAAGAAATTATGGTTTGATTTAGGTACTATCACCCAAAATGTTCAAGGACCATGGATGGTTTGTGGAGATTTTAATGCAGTGTTACTAGCAGATTATAGACTATTTGGTAATCCTATCACCTTCCCTAAATTTGAGACTTCTCAGAATGCATCCAGCAAGTGCAACTTACTGAGTTTAAGTAGAGTGGGGAATACTATATTGGGGCAACAAGCAAACTAGTACTGACAGAATATGGAGCAGGATCCGTAGAGATTTTGGTAATCATGATCAGATGTTGTTATGGTGACATTTATTCTTGGATATGATATTCCTCATATCTTAGACCATGCTCCAACTTTACATAGTCTAAATACTTCGATGTATACCGGGAAGAGTCCTTTTAGATTCTTTAACATATGGACAGATAACAGTACAGTTATGGATATTGTGCAACAGGTTTGATGTAAGGGGTTAACTCACTATGGAATGAAAAATTTTTGGCTCAAACTCAGAGCCTTAAAGCCACTGTTGACAGAGTTGAATAGGGAACAGTTCAAAGATATCAACCTAAAGATAGTAAAGGCCAAGCAAGATCTTGCATTCATTCAACAACTTACTGTCCACAGTTCAAATGATATGTAAAAATTGGAGAAGATAGCTATTCAGAATCTTGAGGAACGGTCACTTATTGAAGAAAGTGCACCTAGACAGAAATCAAGAGAACAATGGATCAAGCTAGGTGATGCAAATACTAAGTACTTCTCTGCTATAATCAAAGAGGGAAGACAAAAGAACTATGTTGGAGTCATTCACTCTCGGGCAGGAAGCATACTGATCCCAATGAGATTAAAGACGAGATTATACTCTTCTATAAATCTCTAATGGGTTCATCGTCCTCCACTTTACCTACAGCTAATCGAGAAGTGATGAAGCATGGACCTCTTCTCTCCCATCAGCAGAAGATTCATTTAGGCAGAGATGTTACCGACCAAGAGATCTCTACTGCTTTACAGTCCATTGAGGGAGAAAAAGCACCTGGTATAGATGGCTACAATGCAGATTTCTTTCAAAAGACATGGAACATCCTGAAAGATGAAATTCTACGGGCCATCAAAGAATTTTTTTCAAACAGCTAAACTTTATAGAGTAGTAAATTGCATAGCTATTATTCTAATTCCCAAAACTACTAACCCCTGTAATGTGAAAGAGTTTGGATCGATAACTTAACAGCAACAACAACATACCCAGTGAAATCCCACAAGTGGGGTCTGGGAAGGGTAGAATGTACGCAGACCTTACCACTACCTCATAGAAGTAGAGAGGTTGTTTCCTGGGAACCCTCATCTCAAAACCCATAAGTAGAAAGAACTAGATATGACAAAAAGGGAAGGGAAGGGAACAGAAAGAGAGACTAATAATGAATAGCACATGGAAGTATGTATATATGATAAAACCAACATATAATACGACATGATAATGAAAACATATGATAAAAAAACACATCCTCCACCTAACCCTACTATACCCCAAGGCCATGCATCTACCTAACCCTACCAATTAGCCTGCTACTCTAATTCGCGACCTCCACTTCTTTCTATCTAAGGTCATGTCCTCAGTGAGATGAAGTTCCGCCATATCATGTCTAATCACCTCCCCCCAGTACTTCTTCGGTCTACCTTTATCCCTCCGTGTATCTCCCAAAACCAATCTCTTGCACCTCTTCACAAGAGCATCGGTACTCCTTCTCTGCACATATCCAAACCATCGCAGTCTCGCTTCCCTCATCTTTTTGGCCACCGGGGCCACCTCTAGCTTCTCCCGAAGGGTCTCATTCCAAAACTTGTCACTCCTAATGTGACCACACATCCATCTCAACATCCTCATCTCTGCGACATGCATCTTCTGAACATGTGCATTTTTAATTGGCCAACACTCCACCCATATAGCAACGATGGTCTAACCACTACTCTATAAAACTTACCTTTGAGTTTAGGTGATATCTTCTTATCACACAATACTCTAGAGGCAAGCCTCCATTTAGTCCATACTGCCCCAATATGATGTGTGACATCATCATCGATATCACCACTACTATGGATGATAGACCCCAGATACTTAAGTTTTACCTCTTGGGTATAGGTTGAATGGCAAGCCTCACATCAAAGTTTACTTCATCCTCTCAACACTGAATTTGCACTCCAAGTACTCAGTTTTGGTCCTGCTCAATTTGAATCTTTTGGACTCCAAGGTGTGTCTCCAGGCCTCCAAACTACCATTAACTTAGTCCGAGTCTCATCAATCAGTACTATGTCATCTGCAAATAGCATACACCATAGTACCTCCTCCTGGATAAATCACGTCAGCTCGTCCCTCACCAAGGCAAACAAGAAAGGGCTTAACATAGATCCTTGATGGAGTCCCATCTCAACAAGAAAATACTATGAGTCTCCTCCCACCATTCTTACCTGAGTTTTGGCTCCATCGTACATGTCCTTAATCGCCCTGATATATGCCACTAGGACACCTTTCATCTCTAGACACCTCCATAAGACATCCCTTGCCACTTTGTCATATGCCTTCTCGAGATCAATGAATACCATATGAAGGTCCTTCTTTCTTTCCTTATATTTCTCCACTAACCTCTGAACAAGATGAATTGCTTTAGTATTCGACTGCCCCGACATGAATCCAAACTGATTCTCCAAGATAGATACTACTTTTCGCACCCTCATCTCCACTACTCTCTCCCAGACCTTCATAGTGTGGCTTAAAAACTATATTATATAAGGTGATTGGGAAAGTTTTTCCTGCTAGACTCCAACCTGTTATGGCTAGTTTGATTGGTGAAACACAAGAAGGTTTTATACCTGGAAGAAAAATTACCAACAATATAATCTTGGGTCATGAGCTTATGAGAGCCTATACTAGAAAGCACATCTCTTCTAAAAAAAGTGGAAGAAAAATAAGAAGAAGAATCTACCTAGAACAAGTCATACGAGAGCTTGGACTCCATAATAGATTCTTTGAGTGCCCACACTCTGATAATCACCAAGGGATACTTCTTCACAATTAGTCAAGAGGACCCTCCAAATTTTGAGTGACGAAATAAAGTGAAAAAAAAAAAGAAGAAGAAGAATTTTACATACATAGAAGAAGAAATAAAGTAGCAATCTTTGCAGCCAATGAGTGATGAGCCCTTACAAGTATGAGTTTACATCATAAAACCATCATCATCTTAATCTGTCTCATCGTCTTCATCTTTGTTAGTACCTTTACTACCTTCATTTTTCTCATGATCACCTATGTATTCCATCATATTGTCATCCTCTTAATCAGAATATTTTGTATTGTAATCAACTTCATGTCCTGTTTGAATCTGCAATTCAATTGCACTTGAATCTAAGATAGTTGAATCAACATCATCTCTATGTAATAGGCTCGACCCGTCCTCAGCATTATGATCAATCATATTATTTTCAATTTACACATTTTGATACACTTCATTTTAGTAGTATGAAGTTTATCACTTTCCATCATTGATTTTTGCATCCCTGGCATATCATATATATGTCTATTTTGAAATTTTTGCACAATTCGCCAATTTTCCCCCAAATTTGGATCATAAATGCAAAATACTTGCTTAGCTTGAGTAGCTAATACAAAAGAATCTTATTCATAGCAAAACTTGCGTACATTAATACTGGGAAAATTTTTATCTTTCTGCATTCCAGTTTTCTTGCGAAGATCAAACCACATGTATTTAAATAGGACAACTCGATTGCCTTCAACATACTCTAACTCAATGATGTCAGTTATAGTACCATAAATATCAATCACCTCATTTTCATGATAGCCTTCAACAACTATGCTGCTATTTTGACTTTTACGTAATTCATCATGGCTTTGAATATGGTACCTAACACCATTAATAACACAACCAGGATATGTCTTTCCACACACATCAGCACCCATTGCCAGGGGATACAATTTCTTAATAGACACTGATCTTTCCTTTTTACACAATTGCATAATCTATGATGAAAAGTATAACACTCAATTATTAATGAAAAAATCAAAAACTGAAATACGATAACATAATTGTCATCTTAAATATCATTTACTTTTCTTTTGAACCATAGAAGAAACTATTCTTTATGCTTTTCTTCTATATTCATGACATCTTGGTTCAACAACTCTTCTTCACGTTCTCTGTGTATAAAAAATTAAATTATTTAGCAGTAATTTGGAGTAACAAAATATCAATATGGATAAATAAGAGAACTTATTGCAGATAAGGTTCTCCTTCTTTACAATTAGTCAAAACATACCACCGAGCCATATCAAAAACTTTCTTTGGTATTGTATCATAGTCTCCTTTAAATGGTCTAGCACTCTCTGAAAATATGTCTAGAACATGTTCATAGTTGTTGTTAGATCCATCAGCATTTTGATCTTCACAGTTAAATCTAGTCTCAATGTCCATAAGATATATAGAGCAAAATGTCAAACATTCATCAATAATATAGCCTTCTGCAATAGAACCTTCTGGTCGTGCCTTGTTTCGCACATAACGCTTAAGCTTACACAGAAATCTCTCAATTTTGTACATCCAACGATATTTTACGGGTCCTCCATACATAGGCTCTCATGGTAAATGCACAGCTAAATGTAGCATTACATCAAAAAAAGCAGGTAGAAAGATCATCTCAAGCTTACATAGTATAACAACTATATCTTTTTAAAGTTGCTCCAAGTCATCTCGTCTCAATGTCTTTCAAAATAATCGTTGGATGAAATGGCCTAACTCAATCAATGCTAAAGAGATATCTTTATTTACAAACCCACGAATAGCTATAGGCAATAATTGGTGTAACAAAATATAATAATCATGACTTTTGAGTTTAGATATCTTACCACCATCAACACTTACATAGACTGCGATATTTGAAGTATAACCATCTGGAAATTTAATATATTTCAAAAATTTCCAAAACTCTTTTTTCTCTTTTTCCGACATATTATAACAAGCACATGGCATCATATGTCTAGAATCATCCTGTTGCAACCACAACTCTTTTCTAATGTTCATTTCTTTGAGATTTTGTCTTGTTTTCTCTGTTTCCTTAGTTTTTCCATTGATATTCAATAATGTCCCTAAAATACTATCCCAAATATTCTTTTCTATATGCATGACATCAAAATTATGCCGCAATTTTAAGCTCTTCTAATATGGTAACTCAAATACTATACTTTTTCTCACCCAATTGAACTCTTAGGATCACGCTTTTTTTTTTTTTCTTATTGTTCGGGTGTTTTCCTGATCTATAATTACTGAATTGATCCAATTGTTGTAAGACATCATCTCCGAATAACACTTTTGGTTTTGATCTTTTTTCTGTCTTCTCATTAAACTTTTTTGCTTCTTCTCCATGTGTGGATAGATTCAAGATACCGACGATGACCCATGTAACAAATTTTACTTCTTATTATTTGTGAAGGTGCATCCTTATTGCAAGTAGGACATGCCATATATCCTTTCGTACTCCATCCAGATAAATTACTTGATACATAAGAAACAATATATGTTAAACTCTAGAAAGATATACTAAACATAAAATTGACACTACAAGTGTGGGTTAAAAGTTAAAAAGTTGTATTAAATGACAGAAAATTTTAAAGTTAATTTCTATTCTTTTGTCATGGAAATTTATTATTCTTGAAACATCAATAATATTTATTTTTCATAAGGTAGGTTCTCTCGGACAAAGTGACATCTGATCTTCTATAAGACATCAGGATTACAAGAGAAGACGAACAAAAGGTCAATGCAATTTGGAGGTGTGTTACGTGTAATGACCTCGAAGGTCATTTTTGGCATTTTTGCAGAACTGAATTTGGAGTTATAATGAAGATTTTAGGTCCAAAACTGCATTTTTAGTTCTTTAAGGTTGGAAAATTTGAGTTTTCTAGCCATTTTGAGTTCTAAGCGCCAAAATTCAATTCTGTGGATTCCATCAAATCAAGAATGCCGAATTTGATCTAGGAGAACTTGCAGAACTAAATTTGGAGTTAAAATAGAGATTTTAGGTCCAAGTTGCATTTTTAGTTCTTTAAGGTTGGAAAATTTGAGTTTTCTAGCCGTTTTGAGTTTTGAGCATTGGAATGCGATTCCATCAGCTTTGAAATGCCGAATCTAGTCTATGAAAACTTGTAGAACTGAATTTGGAGTTCAAATAGAGATTTTAGGTCCAAAGTTGCATTTTTATTTCTTTAAAGTTGGAAATTTTGAGTTTTCTAGCTATTTTAAGTTCTAAGCATCGGAATTCAGTTTTGTCAGTTTTGTCAGCTTCAAAATGCCAAATCTGATCTAGAAAAATTTGCAGAACTAAATTTGGAGTTAAAACGGAGATTTTAGATCCAAAGTTGTATTTTTAGTTCTTTAAAGTTGGAAAATTTGAGTTTTCTAGCCATTTTGAGTTCTGAGAGTTGGAATTTGATTCTGTCAATTCCACTAACTCCGAATGTCAAATCTAGTCTATGAGAACTTGCAGAACTTAATTTGGAGTTAAAATGGAGATGTTAGGTCAAAGTTGCATTTTTAGTTCTCTAAAGTTGGAAAATTTGAGTTTTCTAGCCGTTTTGAGTTCTGAGCATTGGAATTTGATTCTGTCAATTCCATCATCTCAGGAATGCTGAATCTGGTCTAGGAGAACTTATAAAACTTAATTTGGAGTTAAAATGGAGATTTTAAGTCCAAAGTTACATTTTTAGTTCTTTAAAGTTGGAAAATTTGAGTTTTCTAGCCGTTTTGAGTTCTGAGAATCGAAATTCGATTCTGTCGATTCCATTAGCTTAGGAATGCCAAATTCGATCTATGAGAACTTGCAAAACTGAATTCGGAGTAAAAATGGGGTTTTGGAACACATCTGGAACAAGGTTGCTATAGCCAAACACCACTAAGATCTAGCTATCAAGTATGATAGACTTTGGATCAGATGGATACATGCTTGCTATATCAAGAATCAGGAATTGACTACTCTTGTGATAATAAGTCAAGCTTGATAAATGATAAGAAAGCTTTCGAGAGCTTGGACGATCTTGGAACAAAAACTCTCATTACTCGAGTGAAAAAGGCTGGTCATCTCAAGAAGTTGATACTAACTATGTGAGAAAAAATAGTTTAGTCACACTCAATATGATTTATTTGTTATTATTATAACTCAAAAATATTTTATTTTTGCAGGACAACATGAATGATTTGAAAGCTCTTTATAGTTCCGGAGAGGCTTCCATGACTATTCATGAAATTGTTGATGTTGTACTTGGTACAAAGTCGGGATACATAAAAGGGCTCGATTATGGTCCAAAACCTGATACTAGTCAAGAAACACAAAAGAGAACTGTCGAGTTAGAAGACTCACATAGAAAAACAAAATAGGAAGCTGCAAGAACCCAAAATTGATTTGCAGAAACGATTAAATACAGCCGAAGCTATGGTATAAAACCAGCAGACGCATATAGAAACATTACATTCTCAATTGGATACTTTATCGGCATGTCAAGATGATATTATGAAATAGTTGCAACATTTTATGAGTTCATCCCGGTCAAGGTTAGAAGTGTATTTAACTTATCTAATCTTATGTGATTCCAATAATTTTTTTATAGGACCAAGTTTAGTGATTGTAGGTCGATTTTTAGCATGCATCTTGGTGAGATACATTTCTCAGAATAAACTTTAACAAGTTCTATGGCAAGTATGATGTTTTTTGCAATTTTCCTCCCTGGAATGAATCCTGATTGAGCGACTGATTATATGTGGCATAATTTTTTGCATCTTAGCGGCTATCACTTTAGCAATAGTTTTATATAGAATGGTATAACAAGCTATGGGTCTATATTCTCCCTGGACTAGCAATTTTAGGGACGTGTAATTACAGTGCAATTAACTGGTCTGTATAGTTTCCCTGTGCAAAAAATCTCCTTGGTAGCTATCAAAATATCATTCTTGATGAGGCTTCACGTCTTCTTATAAAAGGATGCATTATAACCGTCCATGCCAGGAGCTTTATCATCTCCAATTGAGGCTAGTGCACTCCATATTTCCCCATTTGTGATATCTCTAGACAATTCAACTCCTTCATCATATGTAATTGTAGGCCTCTTCTCATAGTGTTTTGATGTACAACTGGCAAAGATACGATGCTAGAACCCAACAGAGCCTTGTAAAATTTTATCACTTCTTCCTTGATAGCTTCTGGGTTAGTGAGCCTTATACCATTGAGAGATGTAAGTTCAGGCATGAGTTTTTGTTAGTTCTATCTTTGATCACAACTGAGAAATATTTATTATTACTATCTCCAAGCTTTATCCACTTGGCTCTGGAGTTTTGTTTTACAAAATTTTCTTCAACAAGAGTCCATTTCTCAATATCCATGTGCTTGCATCTCTTTACAAAGTATTTTGATGGTAGTTGATTCATATTTGTTGTTTGTAAATCCAAAAAATAAATGCTTACCATTACTTTAAAAAAAAAGAAAAGAAAAGCGAACTTTAGTAGCTCAGTTAGTTTACTATCTGAATTCCCACCTTATTGCCCCATATTGTAACCCTTCACCTCTCCCCATTTCTCCTTCCCTTACCTCCAATTTTTTTAAAGAAAGAAATGAAATGGAGGGAGTATAAATTTCACTATAGTTCTTTTCATTAAATAGATAAAATTTTTGTAGGTTTTCGCATCTAACTTTGATTTTCTTTCTTTTATTATACAGAGATCATTGAACCTTATCAAGTTATCCATTGAGGTACAACTAATAACTTCATAATTTTTTTAATTGTTGTTTATTTCATTAACTAGACCAAATCGAAGTTCTATGAGAGATTTTCGCCAACTTTTATTGTTTACTCTATTTTATGTTAGTTTGATTCTAAACTAGTAATTTATTACTTTCCCTATTTTCAATTTCTTGATTTATAAAAGATATTACTTTGCTAGGTGATAATTAGGTGACAGAATTAAGAGATCTCTCTCTCTCTCACACACACGCGCGCGCGCGCTCACACACACACACATACATACATACATATTGTATGTATGTATGTATGTATGTATGTATGTGTGTGTGTATGTATGTATGTATTTATTTGTGTGATCACATACTTGATAGGAGTTTGTCTTCCATTGATATTCTTAGACTTGTTGTTTCTTTGTGTCTGTATTTAATATTTAATGTGAATTAAAATGTTATATCTCCTTTCATGTAGATTTAGTCCTATAAAAAATGTGTGAAGGTTTTAAGTCTTTTTTTTTCGCTTATACAGGTAGTGAAAGGTGTGAAAATAAAGACTATAGTTGCTACAAAAGTTCTTCTGCAGTGATATTTGAGATTAAAACTCAATTTTATTGCCTAAGTTTTAATAATATTTAATATATTTCAGTTCGACTATCAAGTTGGACAATTTTATATAATGTTAGTTTTTCTTTGAGCATGTAATGAGTTATCATTTCAATGTCATTTTATTTGTTTTTAATTACCTTATGATAATACTGTGTAATTATTTTTTATCATTATCTTGCTTATGTTAATATGTTGCTATTTTAAATTGTACAATATATTATTCAATAATTATAATATTATTTAATTTCTAAGTAATGTAACCTATTCAAATATAAACTGTAAATAGTATCACCAGTATTAAATGTCATCTAATGTTTGTGATTAGTGACAAAATATTTCATCATTAAAAGCTTAATTTTTTGCGACGACTACATCATACTTTTTAAGACGACCAAATTGTCATCGTAAAAGTGTGACATTTAATGACGAGAATATCTTTGTCCCAAATTGCCTATTTATTACCAACAAATTGACTTTGTATTTTGTGATAATTGTGATTGTCGCTAATTATGATATTTTGTAGTGACATTTTGTTTTGTCGGTAAAAGAAATATTTTTAGTGACGAGATGATTGTTTATAACTACAAGATTATGAAAAATTAACTTTGTCACTAATTTATACATTTTGCAACAAAAAAAGAATTAGTATGTAAATGATAGTTTTTAGTGATGAAACAATATTTGTTTTTATTTATAAATTTAGTGACAAAACATATTTCACATGTAAAAAGTAGTTCTTAGTGACAAAATAGTATTTGTTCAACTACGAAATGCATATTATATTAGATACAAATGACGTCGCCACTAATTAAACTAAATAGTTAGTAACACAACAATTTTATTCGCCTTAATAACCCTTTTAGTGACGAAAACATACTATTAGCTGCAATTTTTAATAAATTCAATGATAAATAAGGTCATCATAAATATTATGTATTTAGGGTCGATAGTTATTTTTGTGATTAATAAAACTATATTTTGTGACGAATCACTAAGTCATCTCTATATACCTTTAGTGACCCATGATTTATGTACGATTGATTGACAAATTATTTTTCGTCTCAATTTATTTTTTGTGACAAAATCTGAGTCTTACGTGACAAAACTATTCGTCAGTTACTACTCAAATTTGTTGCAGTGAACAAGGACTTTCAAAATGTTGCTTCCTTAGATACTCACATGCAGATGTATAAGAATGACCCTCAGAGTAAGGAGTATAATACCAAAGATGCTAATAATCTGGAAAGAATTTCTTATCATAAAGTTATTGATCTTGATGATGTGGGCCATTTGAATAATAAGGTTGGGGGTGACGACAATGGTAGTATAAAGACTGATCTAAGTGAGCATGAGAAGGGCAAGGCTGTGATGAA
>JAOTQR010096112.1:0-30619 GCA_025774065.1 Solanum ossicruentum | reverse complement strand
TTCAATTTAAATTTTATCCGTCAAATTCACTTAATTCCATACTCCCGCACCTTAAGTTAATTAAATTTAAAATATACGTCAATCCCAACAATTGTTCCCGAATTAATAATTGACCTTTAAGTAATTACGGGGCCTAACAATTGAACTATAGTAGTTGTACTTAAGTTGAACATTAGTAGTGTTTAACTTAAAGTTAGAATTAATTTCGAAAAGTTGAATATTTTAATGAGATGTGAACTTTGAAGTTAAATGTCATATAAAGTTATGATTTCTTAAGTTTGAATGAGCTGTGAACTTAAAGTTAGGATATTTTAAAGTTAGGATTTCTTAAGTTTGAACTTAAAGTTAAAGTTAGGATTTCTTACTAGTGTTGTCACTTAAAGTTTGAACTTTACTAGTGTTTAACTTGAACTTAGAATTAATTTAGAATTCACTTGAATATATTAAGTTATGAACTTTGAAGTTGAATGTAATATAAAATTTGAACTTAATTTAATTAGGATTTCTTAAGTTTGAAGTTTAGGATTTTTTATTTAAGTATAACTTAGATTTAATTTCATAGAACTTGAATTTATACCATTTTAAAACTTGAATTTTATTTATGAAATTTGTACTTGTATATAATGAGCTTCAATTGTACTTGAAATATTAGGTGTTCAATATTCGCCGGCACCACCAATCGAAGTACCACATACCCCTCCATCTTTGATCATAATTGTTGAGGTATTATTTCGATAAAAATTTTAATTATTGTGTATACATTGTTTGAATAGTTTTTTAGTGTAACATCCTGTAAAATTATCAAAATGCCAATAAAATACATCATACGCACAACATGTCTTTTAAAGCTCTGATGAAAAATCCAAGACCGAATTTGCAATCATCGCAATCGAGTTAGAAAATGATCTTGACCCGATTTAAAATAAAACGGGTCGAATTACGAAATTGCACTTGAAGTGCAAAAATAGTAGCTTCTCTGTGCCCCCTCCGCGACGTGCCAGGGGCGCGGAGTTACACTTGTAGTTCTTAAAAATTGTTATTTTTCGACGGGAATCTGTTTTCTAAAAAAATTCACAAAAAACAATGGTGTGCGCCCCCTCCGTGACATGCACTTGTGTCCCAGAAAAATATTTTTTTTCTTCTTTTAATTCAGGAAGGACAAGTTATCCTTCCCAATATATTTTAATACCCCTAAAATATATTTCAAAGAGTATTTCGTACAATAAGGGTTTAAAACCCATAATTTTTCTAAGTCTTTTATGCAAGTTCTGAGAGAGGAGAAGATCAAGAGAGGTGAGGGTTTCTTTTGAAGTTCCAATTCTTTGGAGAACACTTTGAAGATTCTCCATTCCAGGTATGTAAAGGCTAACCAAAAGCATGGAATTATTCTTCCATGTGCCACAATGTAAAGTTAGGATGTAAATTAATCCATTAGAATCTTGAGTAATGATTTCTTGAGAATTTCGTGAATATTATCTGTATTTCTTGAATATTATCTTTACTTTCTGAATGTTATCTTTAAATTATGTTTCATATCTTAAATTGATGATCATCATATTTCAAATTTATGGTATACATGTATTATTATGAGATTATGATTTGACCCTTTATAAATTCTCTCGATAAAGATGTTAATAATGAACTTAGGGGGATGTCTGGAGCCTTAATTGTCTGAATATGATGTTTGACTGAGTCTAAGTCCTGAGGTGAGTGCGTGGATGAATTAATAGCTGGAAAATATTGTTCATAGAGTTGAATGAGTATTCATTCCTAACTTGAAAGGATAGTCTTTCCCATTGAGTTGATAGATGATGAGTTGAGGTGAGTCTTCTTGCCCGTAGGGGTTGAGTGATGGAAGTTCTTGATGGGTTGATAGACTTATGAGCATATTGAGTTCTAGGAGGAATATTAGCACTGAAATGGCTAAGAGTGAGTCCCACTCATACTCATTAACTACATGGCCAACATAGGAGAGGATTGGACCTTGAAAGCAGATGTTTCCTTTGTTCCATAGAGGACTTGACAAACTTCTTTGGGATCCCTGACAGACACGTGTTTTACCCTGGCAAGGAATTGGACGGATGTGGCAACGACATCTCTTTGTTGTCTCACTACTGGCTCATAGGTAACAGTTGTCGGTTATAGAAACTCCCAGATAGGTTTCATGGTGATAGAACTTTGATGTGATGTGATTGTTTGATGGATAGTGAGGTGATAGAATCCTGTCCTTTACTCTGAGGTGAGGAAGAGTGATTAATGAGTGACTGATATATTGTTCTATTTACTTTATCCCATTTTACATACAGTACATTCCACGTACTAACGCCCCTTGGGCTCTGTATTATTTTATGCTGCAGATTCTATAGACAGAGGACTTCAGCAGCCCAATCGTTGAGGTTCAGAGCTTTCCAGATTCCTGACAGTGGTGAGTCCTCCCCCTGCATTCGGAGGATGGTTATTTTCTTTAGATTTGATAGTCTTTCTACTTGATTTTGGTAACCATGGCCTATCATGGTACCATCTCAGACAATAGTATAGAGGCTTCATAGACATAGATGCTGATGGTAGATGTTGCGGGGTCTTTCCCTACTCTTCTTTATATTGAGACAATCTTTTATTATTATATTCCATTCATGATAGATCAAGTGGATAGTTTGAGCCCACAGATATATTCTTAGTACTATTACTCAAATTTTCTTCTGCTATTGAATTGACTAAACAAAGGCAAATAAGACTAGTTGGTCCGCTTGGGGGCTAGTAACAGTCTACGGGTGCCAGTCACATCTAGGGTTCCCTCCAGGGGCGTAACAAACTTGGTATCAGAGCCCAAAGTTTGAGTGTCCTAGGGAGTCTATTAAGTCGTGTCTAGTAGAGTCTCATTTATGGGTCTGTTGTGCACCACACTTCATAAGCAGGAGGCTATAGGACATTAGGAAGTGTTACCTTTCTTCTATAATCTGAGTTTGTGCTATAGAGTTTAACTTGTGAAACCCTATTTTAACTCGTGCGCTTTACGCTTACAGAAGATGTCGCTCAAGAGAACTGCTACACAGAGGGATGCCCCAGCCCCAACCACTGAGAACACCCAGCCAGAAGCTCTGATATAGACAGAGCCTAGGAGATGGGGACGCCCCGCTAGGACTACTAAGGTCCCACAGGCACCCCTTCTCAGCCCCAGCCCGCTCCCACTACTAGGGCAGAGTTTAGGGGAGCCATCACCATGCTAACTCAGCTGGTGGCCTCCCAAGGGAATAGGCAAGGTTCCCAAGCTCCTAGTTTTGACTCACAGGAGCCCTCAGCTGCAACCCGACTCAGAGGTTTCTTAAGGATGAACCCGCTTGTGTATACGGGGGTGAAAGTTGAGGAGGATCCACAGGACTTCATTGACGAGATGTATAAGGTTTTGAGGGCCATGTACGCTAGCGGGGTTGAAGGGATTGAACTTGTCTCCTACCAACTGAAGGATGTTGCAAACATTTGGTATAACCAATGGGAGGAAAGCCGAGGTGAAGCTGTTGAGCCCATGGATTGGGATGAGTTCGAGACTTCCTACCTTGATCACTTCTTTCCTCAAGAGTTGAAGGAGGCGAAGGTGGATGAGTTGAATTTAAAATAGGAAGGGATGACTGTGAAGGGGTATGGCCTTAAGTTTGTTATACAATCAAGGTATGCTCCAGAGATGGTGAAAGATATGAGGATAAGAATGAGGAGGTTTGTGTCTGGCCTAGCCAGACATGTGCAGAAACAGTGTAAGGCTACTTTATTGATTCCTGGCATTGATATCTCCAGACTTATGGTGCATGCCCAGCAGACAGAAGAGGATAAGAAGAAAGATAGAGAAGAGTAGATAAGCAGAAGGGCAAAGTCAGAGGGACTCGAGCCTAGCCCACAGTGAAAGAATACGGGTGACAAGTCCTATTTTCAGAAGAGATCATCACATCCTACACCATCTTTTGTGAGTGTGCCCATGCTTCCAAATAGGTATGATCAGAAATCTCATGGTCATCAGAATTTCAGGACCTGGCTGCTTAGTCTTAGGTTAGTATGACCCAAGGTATGAGGGGAAAGCCACCTTGCAGCAAGTGTGGTAAGTTTCATCTGGGTGAGTGTCGTGTTGGCAGGGATGTATGTTATGCATGTGGTTAGGCTGGTCACTTCAGTTTTAAGCGTCCAAAGAGGAGTCGAGGTGAGGGGAGCACTAGAGCTTAGTCTTCCATAGTACCCCCGGCGGGTAACCAGCAGAGGGTTACTACTACGGGTACAGGAGGTGGGACAAAACCTCCTTTATGCTATGAGTAACCGATAGGATCAGGAGGCTGCACTAGATTTTGTCACGAGTATGCTCCAAGTCTTTACTTATGATTGCTATCCATTGATTTATCTGGGTGCCACTTTGTCTTTTGTTATCTCGTATGTGGCTAGTAAGTTAAGGGTTCCTCCAAAATGCTTGCATGAAGCTTTTCTCTTTGTACCCCTATTGGTGAGTCTATCTTAGCTGAGAGGGTTTACAAGGACTGTATAGTGTCTATTTATCATAGAGACACCTTAGTTGATTTGATAGAGTTGGAGATGGTTGATTTTGATGTAATAATGGGCATGAATTGGCTTTACGCCTATTATGCTTCTATCGACTACAGAACCCAGATCGTTAAGTTCCGATTTTCTAATGAGCCTGTCTTAGAGTGGAAAGGGAGTTCTATTGCCCTCAAGGGTCAATTCATCTCTTATCTTTAAGCTAGAAAGTTGATATCCAAGGGTTGTATTTTCCACCTCGTGCAACTGAAGTCTGATGATGTTGAGTCTCCTACTCTTGAGTCAGTCCCCATTGTGAATGAGTTCCCTGAGGTATTTCCTAATGATCTTCCCGGAGTTCCTCCTGATAGGGAGATTGACTTTGGGATTTGTGTTCTTCCTGAGACCAAACCTGTCTCAATTCCACCCTATAAGATGGCCCTCATAGAGTTGAAAGAATTGAAAGAACAATTGAAAGACTTGTTAGAGAAAGGTTCCATAAGGCCTAGTGTCTCACCTTGGGGTGCTCCTGTCCTATTCGTGTGTAAGAAAGATGGGTCTTCAAGGATATATATAGACTACCGGTAGTTGAATAAGGTTACCATAAAGAATAAGTATCCCTTCCCAGAATAGATGATCTCTTTGACCATCTTCAGGGTGCTACTTGCTTCTCCAAGATAGACATTAGATCGGGTTATCATCAGTTGAAGGTGAGGGAAAGTGATATTCCTAAGATAGCCTTTAGGACACTGTATAGCCATTTTGAGTTCTTCGTCATGTCCTTCGGGTTGACAAATGCACCTGCAGCTTTCATGCATCTGATAAACAAGGTATTCAGGTCGTATCTTGATATGTTCGTGATCGTATTTATTGATGAAATTCTAGTATATTTGAGGAATAAGAAGGAGCATGTTAATCGCCTTAGAGTGGTTTTGGAAACACTCAAAGATCATAAGTTGTATGTGAAATTCTCTAAGTGTGAGTTTTGGCTCAAGTCAGTAGCTTTCTTAGGCCATGTTGTTTTGGGAGAGGGTATTTGGGTGGATACTCAGAAGATTGAGGCGGTTAAGAACTGGCCAAGACCTACTTCTCCAACAGAAATAAGAAGCTTCTTGGGTTCAATAGGGTACTTTTGCAGATTTGTTGAGGGTTTTTCTCTCTGTCAGCCCCATTGACTAAGCTAACTCAAAAGAAAGACAAGTTTCAGTGGTCTGAGGCATGTGAAAAGAGTTTTTAGGAGTTGAAGACTAGATTGACTATTTGCCAAATGGGATGGGGGACTTCGTGATATATTGTGATGCATCTCGAGTGGATTTAGGCTATGTACTCATGCAGAGGGGGAAGGTGATAGCTTACGCCTCTAGACAACATAAGTTTCATGAGAAGAATTATTCGACTCATGATCTTGAGTTGGAAGCAATGGTGTTCGCCCTTAAAATTTGGCACCACTACTTGTATGGAGTGCATGTAGACGTGTTCACTAACCATAAAAGCTTGCAGTACGTGCTCAGCCAAAAAGATATCAACTTGCGGCAGAAGAGATGGCTGGAGTTGCTCAAGGATTATAATATGAGCACTCTCTAGCACCTAGGTAAGGCTAACATTGTTGTTGATGCTCTTAGTAGGATGTCTATGGGTAGCACTACCCATATGGAGGAACGAAAGACAAAATTAGCCAAAGAGGTGCATAGATTGGCTCAATTGGGGGTGCAACTTAAGGAGAACAACAAAGGAGGGGTCAATGTTCAGAGTAGTTCTGCTTCTTCCTTTCTTGTTAGAGGTGAAAGCAAAGCAAGACAAAGACCCTGTCTTACTCTAGTTGAAAGAAGCGGTTTACAAGCAGAAGGTGATGGTTTTCTCTAAAGGGGGAAATGGGGTATTAAGATATCAAGGGAGATTGTGTGTACCCGATGTTGATGGTGTTTGAGACCGAATCATGCTGGAGCTCATAGAACGAGGTATTCTATCTATCCTGGCTCCATCAAGATGTACCACGACTTGAGGGAAGTCTATTGGTAGAATGGGATGAAGAAAGACATTGTTGAATTTGTTCTTAAGTGTCCCAATTGCCAACAAGTTAAGGTTGAACATCAAAAATCGTGTGGATTGGCTCAGAACTTTGAAATTCCAGAGTGGAAGTGGGAGGTGATCAACATGAATTCTATTACCTGCTTACTAAGATCCAGAAAGCAGCATGATTCGATATGGGTGATTGTTGATCGAATGACTAAATCAGCCCACTTCTTGGCAGTTAAGGCAACCTATGCGGCTGAGGAGTATGCCCGACTATACATTCTTAAGATTGTAAGGTTGCATGGGGTTGCCTTTTCTATCATCTCGGACAGAGGAGCTCAATTCACCTCCATATTTTGGAGATCTTTCCAGAAGGGATTAGGTACGAAGGTGAATTTGAGCATCGTTTTTCACCCTCAAACAGATGGGAAGGTAGAGCATACTATTCAGACTTTGGAGGATATGTTGAGAGCATGTGTTATTGATTTCAAAGGAAATTGAGATGATCATCTACCATTGATTGAGTTCGCACACAATAATAGCTATTATGCTAGCATTCAGATGGCTCTGTATAAGGCATTATAGGGAGGAGATACAGATCACAGATTGATTGGTTTGAGATAGGGGAAGCTGAGTTGATTAGGCCTAATCTCGTAGACTAGTCTATGGTGAAGTGAAAGTCATTAGGGAAAGGTTGAAGACAGCCTAGATTCACCAGAATTCATATACGGACGTGAGAAGAAGAGACTTGGAGTTTGAGGTAGATGATTGGGTGTACTTGAAGGTGTCACCCATAAAGGGTGACATGAGATTTGGTAAGAAGGGGAAGATGAGTCCCCATTATATCAGGCCATACCAGATTGTAAGAAAGATTAGGAAAGTTGCTTACGAGTTAGACTTGCCTTCCGAGCTAGATGGAGTTCACCCGATGTTTCATATATCTATGCTAAAGAAGTGTTTGGGAGATCCATCCCTAGTGATTCCTGTGGAGAGTATGGGTGTGAAGGATAGATTAACATATGAAGAAATTCCAGTCCAAGTCCTTGACCGACACATTTGTAAGTTGAGGAATAAAGAGATAGACTCTGTTAAAGTCTTATGGAGGAATCAATTTGTTGAGGAAGCTATGTGGGAAGCTGAGGAAGTGATGAAACTCAAATACCTGCATCTATTCGTACCAAGTGAGGATATGTTAAAGGTAAATATTCTTATCCTTAACATTTTCGAATGTTTCTTTTCATTAAGCTGATGCCTTGCTTTATTCCATTCCCGAGTCTAAGACAGAGATAGATAAACGATGGATAGGGAGAGTTCGAGTGGTCCCGAGTGAGGAATGAGATGAGTTCTGGGGTTATTCCTATTCCCGTCTGATCTTTGCTCATCATTCGAGTACGAACGTTTCCAAGGGGGATATGATGTAACACCCCATAAAATTACCAAAACACCCCTAAAGTAATCGTACGCACAATGCATCTTTTTTTTCGAAGCTTTGATGGAAAATCCAAGATCAAAGTTGCGATTAGCGTAGAAAAATGAGTCAGAAATTAGTCTCAACCTGATTTAAAATAAATCGGGTCGAATTACAAAATTGTACTTGAAGTGCAAAAGTAGTAGCTTCTTTGCCCCCTTCCACGACGCGCCAGGGGCGCGGAGTTACACTTATAGTTTTTAAATATTGTTGTTTTTCGATGGGAATCTGTTTTTTCGAAAAAATTCACCAAAAAACTGGTGCGCGTCCCCTCCGTGATGCGCACGTGTATCCTAGAAAATTATTTTTTTCTTTTAATTCAGGAAGCACAATTTTGTCCTTCCCAATATATTTTAATACCACCAAAACTTATTTTAAAGAGTATTTCGTATACTAAGGATTTAAAACCCATAATTTTTCTAAGTCTTTTTCGCTAGTTCTGAGAGAGGAGAAGATCAAGAGAGGTGAGGGTTTCTTTTGAAGTTCCAATTCTTTGGAGAAAACTTGAAGATTCTCCATTCTAGGTTGTAAAAGCTAACAAAAAACATGAAATTGTTCTTCCATGTGCCCTAATGTAAAGTTAGGATGTAAATTAATCCTTTAGAATCTTGAATAGTGATTTCTTGAGAATTTCTTGAATATTATCTGTATTTCTTGAATATTATCTTTACTTCTTGAATGTTATCTTTAAATTATATTTCATATCTTAAATTGATGATCATCATGTTTCAAATTTACTGTATACATGCATTATTATGAGATTATGATTTGACCCCTTATAAATTCTCTCTGTAAATATGTTAATAATGAACTTAGGGGAATGTCTGGAACCTTGATTGTCTGAATATGATGTTTGACTAAGTCTAAGTCCTGAGATGAGTGTGTGGATGAATTAATAGCTAGAAAATAGTGTTTATAGAGTTGAATGCGTATTCATTCCTAACTTAAAGGATAGTCTTTCCCATTAAGTTCATAGATGATGAGTTGGGGTGAGTGTTTTTTCCCGTAGGGGTTGAGTGATGGAAGTTCTTGATGGGTTGATAGACTTATGAGCATATTGAGTCCTAGTAGGAGTATTAGCACTGAAATAGGTAAGAATGAATCCCACTCATACTCATTAGCTATGTGGCCAGCATAGGAGAGGATTGGACTGTGAAAGCGAAGGTTTCCTTTGTCTCGCAGAGGACTTGACAGACTTCTTTGGGATCCCTGAGAGATTCATCCTTTAACCTACAAGGTACTGGACGGATGTGGGAATGACATCTCATCGTTGTATCACTACCGGCTTATAGATAGTGGTTGTCGGTTATAAAAACTACAAGATAGGTTTCATGGTGATTGAACTTTGTGTGATGTGATCATTTGATGTTTGATGGATAGTGAGGTGATAGAGTCTTGTCCTTTACTCTGAGGTGAGAAAGAGTGATTGATGAGTGATTGTTATATTGATAAGTGATTGTTATATTGATGAGTGATTGTTATATTGTTCTATTTACTTTACCCCATTTTACATACAGTACATTCCATGTAATAATGCCACTTTGATGCTGCATCATTTTATGATGCAGATTTTGTAGACAGGACTTCAGCAGCCCAATCGTTGAGGTTCAGAGCTTTCTGGGATTCCTGACAGTGTTGATTCCTCTCCTGCATTCGGAGGATGGTTATTTTCTTTAGATTTAATAGTCTTTCTACTTTATTTTGGTAACCATGGACTGTCATGGTACCATCTCAGATAGTAGTATGGAGGCTTCATAGACATAGATGTTGATAGTAGATGTTAAGGGGTCTTTCCCTGCTCTTATTTATATTTAGATAGTCTTTTATTATTATATTCCATTCATGATAGATCTAGTGAATAGTTTGATCCCACAGATAGATTAAATCGTACTATTACTCTATTTTTCTTCCGCTATTGAATTGACTGAACGAAGACAAATGAGACTAGGTGGTCCACTTGGGGTCTAGCAACAGTCTGCGGGTGCCAGTCACATCTAGGGTGCCCTCTCGGGGTGTGACATTAAGAGTATTGCTATAGTGATAATGAGCTTGTTTGGCATATGTGACAACACTAGTTGATCCTATCGATGATAAAATTGATTTTCTTGCAAAATCGATTTGTGTCCATCTAGTGTTGACATTGTTTGGCATAAGTGGCAATACTAGTTGATCCTATTGATGACAAAATTGATTTTCTTGCAAAATCAATTTGTGTCCATCTAGTGTTGACACTTATCATTTTTTTAAATTATTTTGTGATTGTTTGGCATAAGTGACAACACTAGTTGATCCTATTGATGACAAAATTGATTTTCTTGCAAAATCAATTTGTATCCATCTACTGTTGACACTTAATTTTTTTTGGTCATATTGTGATTTTTTCGCATAAGTGACAACACTAATTGATCCTATTGTTGATAAAATTGATTTTCTTGCAAAATTGATTTGTGTCCATCTAGTGTTGACACTTATCTTCTTTTTTTTTTGTCGTATTGTGATTGTTTCACATAAGTGACAACACTAGTTGATCCTATTGATGACAAAATTGATTTTCTTACAAAATCGATTTGTGTCCATCTAGTGTTGACACTTATCTTATTTTTTTGTCATATTGTGATTGTTTGGCATAAACGACAACACTAGTTGATCCTATTGATAACAAAACTGATTTTCTTGAAAAATCAATTTGTATCCATCTAGTGTTGAAACTTATCTTCTTTTTTTTTTTATTATTGTGATTGTTGCTGGAATTAATTCGCACTTTAGCTCTAATTTGATTTAAATGTTGAAATTAATTTGCACTTTTACTTTGATTTGGTTAAGTTTTTAGAATTAAGTTGAACTTTAGAATTTTAAAATTAAGTTCTTATAAATTAATTCAAATTTGTATAAATCCTTTAACTTTTAAGTACTTGAACTTTAATTATACTTGTACTTTTAAGTACTTGAACTTTAATTATACTTGTACTTTTAAGTACTTGAACTTTAATTATACTTGTAATTTGAATCTTTAACTCTGGAATTATATTCAAGTATTTACAAATTGTTGATACTTTAAGAAATGTCATAAGTTACAGTTTAGTGTTATTTTAACTTAAAATATAATTTAGCACTTGAACTTTAATTAGGATACTTTAGAACATACTTGAACTAATTAATTAAGGTTGTGAATATTTTGTAGATGGATCACCGTTTGTGTTGTATGATATGTATTATGAAAATAATGGTGGGTTGAAATCTTCATTTTTTTACGGTGTTGGAAGTTTCATTGATCATGCAATGACACTTTATCTTTTTAAGAGAAGTCAATTGGTTAGGTGTCCTTGCAGTTGTTGTAAGTTCCTGAAATATTTTAGTTTTGATGAAGTTATGGTGCATTTGTATCGTAATGGATTTAAGCCTAGATATTTTGCATGGATGGATCATGGAGAAATGGATGGACTGAATGGTGTGTTTTACAATTTGATGCCTATGGATGAATATAATATGATTGTAGCACAAGGTCAAAATAGATTTGAATATGATAATATTCAACATGATACATTTGATCATGATAGAGTTCATCAAATTATTAATGATGCTTTCGGAGTGCAAAGGGTGCTAGAACCTGAACAAGTTTTCAATGAAGCTCCAAATGGAAAATCAAGATGCTTCTATGAAGAATTAGAGGAGAATAGTCGACCATTATATGAGGGGAGTCTGCATTCTACTTTGTTTGTTGTCGTTAGATTAATAGACATTAAATTGAATTGGAATGTTCTTAATACGGCTAAGGACTCAATGGTCGATCTTTTGTGTAAGTTGGTTAATCCTGAGTTTAACATACCCGAGAACTTCTATCAGGCAAAGAAACTAGTTTCAAAGTTAGGATTTTGTCACAGGATAGAATTGATTATTGTGTTAATGGCTGCATGTTGTACTACAGCAATGAAAGTGACTTGGAAATTTGTAAGTTTTGCGGTCATGCTCATTATAAGAGGACTCCAGCCAGAAAGATGGTTCCAATTAAGATGATGCATTATTTACCTCTTATTCCTAGACCGGAGAAGTTGTATGTATCGATGAGGTCTGCGACACATATGAGATGGCATCGTCAATATAGAAGGTCGTCGGGTGTGTTGTCTCATCCATATGACGGAGAAGCGTGGTAGTTTAATAATGTATACCCTAACTTTGCTAGAGAGCCTAGAAATGTTCGATTGTGGTAGGGTGCAGATGGTTTCACACCATTCTCAAATTCTTCCATGCCTTATTCTTGTTGGCCCATATTTCTCACTCCATATAATCTTCCTCCCGAAATGTGTATGACCAGTCCATTCATATTTTTAAGTTGTATTATTCTAGGTCCTCATAACCCAAAGAGGTCAATTGATATCTTTCTCCAGTGATTGATAGATGAGCTTAAGCAATTATGGTTTGAAGGTGCACTGACTTATGTCATATCAACTAAACAGAATTTTATTATGTGTGCTTGTTTAATGTGGACTATTAATGATTTTCTTGCATATGGTATGTTGTCGGGTCGGATGACTGGTAGAAAGCTTGCTTGTCCTCATTGCATAGAACGTAGTAAGACTTTCACCCTAAAGCATGGCAAAAAAATTCATCGTTTGATTGTCATCGTCAATTCTAGCCAATGGACCACGAGTTTAGAAAGATGAAGCATGCATTCATAAAAAATAGGGTTGAAATTGATCCTCCACCCCCATCACTGACAGGGCATCAAATTTGGGAGAAGTTTCTCAACTACCTAAAGTTACAGAGGTTCCACCTTATAGACTTCCTGGATACGGTGAACATAATTGGACCAAACAAAGCATATTCTCAAAGACATAATCTTAATGTGATGCATATTGAGAAAAATTATTTTGACAACCTATTCAACACAGTGATGGATGTTAAAGGCAAGACAAAAGACAACCGAAGAGCTAGAATGGACTTAAAGAAATATTGTAGGAGAAAAGTATTATGGCTTCAGGAACTACCAAATGGAAAAATTGTTATGCCTAAAGCCAGTTTTTCATTCATCATGGATGAGAAACGTGAAATATGTGAGTGGGTTAAAAATTTGAGAATTTCGGAAGGATATGCTTCAAATTTGGGCAAGTGGGCAGACTTGAATGAGGAGAAGTTGATGGGTATGAAAAGTCATTATTATCATGTATTCATGGAAACTTTTTATTCCAACTGCTTTTAGCCACCTTCCTGAGAGGATATGGAAGCCAGTGGTAGAGATAAGTCTTTCCTTTAGTGATTTATGTTCTGGAACATTGCTTGAAAGTAGTTTAGATAGGATGGACGAAAACATTCTTATTATTACTACAAAGTTGGAGAAGATTTTTTCACCTGGCTTCTTTGTCACGACCCAAGCCTAGGGCCTAGACGTGACACGGCAAATGAGAACCTAAAGGGACCCCAAACAAGCCTCATATCATATCGTTTACACTTTCTTAGTCGCAGAAGTAAAATAAACAACACAAGAGATATAAATAAGGGAAGTGGGACTAAGGGAAGTCTTGATATTTATAAAAGCATAAAAGAGTCAATCTCATAGCATAAGTATATCAATTATCCAACAACACCTCTAACATGAAATGGAGTGGGGGCCAAGACATTTTCTGAGCTCACCCTCATAGTATTTGACGTTCACGCTCCAACAGTATAGCATTCACAGTCAAGTATAAACCTAGCCAGAGGTTAGGGTCGAATCCACAGGGAATACGGGGCTTGACTATTTGACCCACTATGAATCATTTCAAGTGTCAATCACTATGTTCTCTAAAATGGGGGGCAGGGGCGGATTTATGATTCAAATAGAAGAACAAAAAAAAAAACTACACTAATTATGCAAGAAGACAATCAAAGTGAGGGACAACTTGAGAATTGTGTTCCCCATGATTCACTGACTCAATTACCCTAGACAACATGACTTTAATTAGGAAATCACATGCAAGATGGTAACTTAGGTTCTTCCATCCCTTTTGTGAAGGTGAATGTTGAATTTCACCATGGCACTTGGTCATCAACCATGGTGTGCCAACTAACCATTACCCATTGTCCCAGTCAACCTCTCCTTGGTCAAGTTTGGTTGATTAGACAAGAACATATCAATCGAATCCTTTCATCTACTTCCCTTTTCCTATTCATCACTACCTTGGTTGGGATCGTGATAGTAGGTGGGGTTTGGTGTTGTCCACCACCAGACAACAATCAAAGTGAAGGGAAAACAATATATGCAAAAACCCAACTAAAGAAATGCACAAAGTCTACGTTATTTCAAATCAACTACTCATGGTTGCCACAACCCCAAGTTGTGGGTGCTTAGCTACTCATGGCTAAGGTAAAATCAACAACAATGAATAAGAGAGACACAGATGAGAGATTACCCAAAACAATGAAGAACAAATACACTTTCAAGTTTGAAACCACAAGCTTGAATTAATAGAGGATGAGTATAATGTGGTTTTTCAATCCCCCAAAATGGGTCTTCAAAATAAAAATGGAAATCTACACTAAACACTAAAGATGTTCTTAGAATATTCAAGAGAGAATATTCAAAGTTATGGAATCTGAATGATGTTCAAAGTCTCCTTCTAAAACCCTAAAATTAACTATTTATAAAATCACCCTAAAAATTAAATAGAAAATACAGTTGGCAGCAATTACGTCTCACAGATGCGACTCGTAGAGTGACCTACAAGTCTTAGTTGGGGTTTCGTAGAAAGCACTGGAATTTTGGACTTGACTGCTACGACTCTCCGTTATGAGTCGTAGCATGGGCTACGACTCGTATGCTTCTCTTGTTGTCTAGACCTGCAGTTCTTGGTCCAATTCTTGAACTCTCTGGAATTTGCTATGATCCCCACCTATACAAGTCATAGAGAGTCCTACGACTCGTAAGGTGGCCTTGTATGGCTGATCTTCACTTCTCAAATTATTTATTTTTCTCTCTAGACCTTTCTACGAAGGGCATCCTATATCTCATGGAATGACCTACGACTCGGAGGGTGGCTCATAGGACCTAACTTGATCAAAATCTGCACTTTGCTTCCCAAAATCATGCCCACCTGTATTTTCTGCACAACTAACACAAAAATTCGTAAAAAACATAAAAAGTCATATTAAGAATTTGCAAAATCCCTTGTTTTAGGCATCAAATGTGTTGTATTTTGGCAGCACATCTACACCCTCAAGTTAGACTGTTGCTTGTCCTCAAGCGATGACTCGATCTAAGTAGAGAATGAGAAACACATAGCAATAACTTTAATGGCATATATATCACTTAACTCAAATTCAGGTACCCAACTCTCATTTTCAAAACCTGATTGCAATGCTACCAAGCAAACCAAAACACAATGATGCATCTGACAATCCAACAATGACAAGTGAAGGAGTATCAACAATCCACAATCACTAAACGAGTCATATGTCAATCATGCAATGTAAATACCCTCACAGAAAAGAAGTCCCTCTGTTTCATTTAAAAAGAAATCAAGGTTCCGGGATTGTGCAAGCATCTCACTCTCACAAATGAAATTCATGCATGATAACTAACACTATAGGCTTGCCCCTATATTCAAACTTCGGACTGTTGACTAGTCGAATTTAGCTCATTTTAGGACTTAATACGTTTGTAACGTAGGCTCATGGGGCTTTGGTATGACATTTTAGGCAGGTAGTGACTAAAAGCTATTCTTAAACCACATTTTTCAACACTCTTACCTCCATAACTCAACCATTTTTCTCTATATTCTCCCTCACTCTTCCTTGTCAAGCTTTTCCAGAGGCTTTCTTTTCCTTTTTCAGATGTGCCTTATTTCTAAACTCATTTTGCTATTCCTCTTCAATCCAAGGCAACTTTTCTTTTCTTTTTCTCACCTGGCACATCATTTTTCTTTTCTTTCTTTCTTTCCTAACGAACCACCTCATTTTCATTACTTAACCACAGTAAAAGCCACCCTCAACTTAGGTTTTTAGACTGAGGTGAAGCACAAAATATCTATTCCTTAAACCAGGGCCACTACTTGTAGCCACCCTCAACTTAGGCTTTTAGCCTCAATCAAGGTTCACATGTTCAAGGATAGATCAGAACCAATATCAAGGTGTTTCACAAAATAAGACAAAACAAGGCTAGGCTAGCTAGGTGTCAAGGAAGAACAGGTAAGGAAAAGCTCAAACATTTGGAATAAGGGATCAACTATCACATTTGGTAGATCATTTAGGTAAAAGTGAACTCACTAAAAGAATAATAACCTAAGATCCTTTTCCCAATCAACCATGTCTCCAGTCCAATCTTAGAGTAATAAGGCAAGTTCTGAGTCAATACACAATGCATGAATGTGACAAAATAAGCTCACACACATATGGCATCGCATACACAATCAACATAGACTCACAGGTCATGCTTCAAGCATCAACTTGCCTTCTCCTTATAAGAACAAAAATTGTCAAATAAACATATGCAAGATTACAATGATAACCAACAATCTTTAAAATGATTTAGGGTACTCAATTTTCAAAATATTCATAAAACACTTTAAGATTATATATATGCAAAAAGATAATGATTACTATATGTCTACAAATTATCTACACTACCTAAACATGCTAGCTCAATAAAAATTCAAAACATCCACAAGGAAAAAGAAACACGGCAAGAAAACCTTAGGACTAAAAATAAGGGAAGTTATGGACTCAAGGCTACTCAAACTTCACCATAATCCATAGCTTGCCATACCCCACCAGAAGAAGATACTTTGTCCTCAAATTTAACATAAATCAATAATAAGAGAAACAAGGGGCATACCTTGGGTTGCCTCCCATGAAGCGCCTGATTTAGTGTTGAGGCACAACTTTATCATCATGAGTACTCAGAATTCCTCACGGGTCAATGGGTTCTCATCATCACTTCTATGATATTTCCTCTGGTCCCTTTTCACAAACTCAACCCTATCATCAAGTCTTTGTATTGCCATCGCTTGTTGGTCCACTTTGTAGTTTGCCTTGATAACATCATAATTTATCTGTTGCATCACCTCTTCTTGCTCATTGATTTTTTTAAGAATCTGTTCAAGCATATGCTCAATCCTTGAGAGTTTATTGGTGATACATTGTTGTTGTGGTAGCCTGAGCCAATTGGTCACACCCTCCTTTCTTGTAGCACTTGAGCTTCCCCTTGAAACACTAGTGGAGGCCATTGGTTGTTCTTGAAGTGGCTGGTAAACTTGGGTGATGGCAGACAATTTTCCCATGTACTCAATAACCTCACTAAATAGTTGTCTCAGGAATGCCCAACAATCTCCTCCAAATAAAGCATTAGCTTGCAGTTGTTGTTCGGAGCTCAGTGCTCGATAGAAACTTGCCACAAACATATCATCTTTTAGACTATGGCTTTGCTTCTTCTTCAAGCATTCTTGATACCTTTCCCAAGTTGCACCCAAGATTCTCCGGAAACCCATATAAAGTTAATAATCGAGTCCACTAATTTTTTCTTGTCAGGTTCATTGTAAAAGTTCATGAGGAAAACCCTTTGCACTTTTCCCCAGTTAGAACAAACATCTAGTAGGAGGATAGACCACCACTCCACAGCTTCACTCCTAAGAGTCATGGGGAAGGTTTGAAGAGCCATGGCATCCCAAGCTGGATATCGTGTCCCAAGCACCCCCCTCAATGGTTGAGCAAAATGTTGGAGGTGGGTGTAAGGGTCTTCAAACTCTTACCCATAGAACAAAACACGTCTTTGCAAGGATTCTGGTAAATCACTTATGATTTAGAGCTTTTGTTCCGTCATTTCACTAATCAACCTGTAAATAAAACTAAGCAATAGAACAGAAATACTAGTAAAATATAAGAAAATCTAGAAATTAACACTTGAATTATCCAATAGTGAAATAAATTCAAGAACCTAGCCTATTCCTTGGCAACAGTGCCATTATATTTTATGTTCACGCTCCAACAATTAAGCGGTCGCAGTCAAGTATAAACCTAACTATTAGGGTCTAATACAAAAGGAATACGGGGCTTGACTATGTTGACCCACTATGAATCATTTCAAGTGTCGGTTACTATGTTCTCTAAATAGGGGGAGGGTTCAAATAGAAGAACAAAAACAAACACTACAGTAATTATCCAAGAAGACAATCAAATTGAGGGACAACTTGGGAATTGTGTTCCCCATGATTCGTTTACTCAATTACCCTAGAAAACATGACTTTAATTAGGAATTTCCATGCATACAGTAACTTAGGTTCTTCTAGCCCTCTTGTGAAGGTGAAAGTCGAATTTCACCATGGCGCTTGGTCAAAAACCATGGTGTGCCCACTAACCATTAGCCATTCTCCCAGTCAACCTCCTTTTGGTCAGGTTTGGTTGATTAGACAAGAACGTATCAATTGAATTCTTTCATCTACTTTCCTTTTCCTATTCATCACGATCTTAGTCATGATCATGATAGTAGGCGTGGTTTGGTGTTGGCCACCACCAAACAACAATCAAAGCGAAGGGAAATAAGCAATGCATGCAAAAACCCAACTAAAGAAATGCAAAAAGTCTACATTATTTCAAATCAACTACTCATGGTTCCCACAACTCCAAGTTGTGAGTGCTTAGCTACTCATAGCTAAGGCAAAATCAACACCAATGAATAAGAGAGACATAGTTGAGAGATTACCCAAAACAATGAAGAACAAATACACCCTCAAGTTGAAAACTACAAGCTTGGATTAATGGAGGATGAGTACAATGTGGTTTTTCAATCCCCCAAAATGGGTCTTCAAAATAAAAATGAAAATCTACACCAAACCCTATAAATGTTCATAGAATATTCAAGAGAGAATATTCAAAGTTGTGGAATGTGAAAAATGTTCAAAGACTCCTTCTAAAACCCTTACATTAACTATTTATACTATTTATAAAATCACCCTAAAAGTTAAATAGAAAATACAATTGGTAGCAATTACATCTTGCAGATACGACTCGTAGGGTGACCTACGAGAGGTAATCAGGTTTTCGTAGTTAGCATTAGAATTTGGACTTGACTGCTACAACCCTCTGTTATGAGTCGTAGCTTGGGCTATGATTTGTATGCTCCTCTCGTAGTCTAGGCCTGCAATTCTTAGTCCAATACTTGAACTCTTTGGAATTTGCTACGACCCCCACCTATACAAGTCGTAGAAAGACCTACGACTCTTACAGTGGCCTCATATGGCTAATCTTCACTTCTCAGATTTTTTATTTATCTCTACGGAACTTGCTACTAAGGGCATCCTATGACTCATAGCATGAGCTACGGCTCATAGGGTGGCTCGTAGGACCTGACTTGATCAAATGTTTCTTCCCAAAATCATACCTACCTTTATTTTCTGCACAACTAACACAAACATTCATCAGAACCATAAAAAGTCACATTAAGAACTTACAAAATCCCTTATTTTAGGCATTAAATGTGTTGTATTTTGATAGCACATCAATATCAAGTGTTCTACATAAAGAAATATCAAATAGCAAGAGTAGCATAGATAGTGTCCTCGAACTTGAGGACTCACCAAAACTTATCTTCCGAATTACCAAACTAGCCACATGGAGGATGATAGAGAGGTGCTCCGGTCCCTACATGGTAATATCATGTAGGCATAGAGTATGGTTTAGTACGTTTGAATACACTAAGTATGTAGGATGTAATGCAACAAGGCATAAGCTATTATAGTCAAAATGCATAATCATAAGCAATGGATAAGTATAATATCAATATGGCATGTATGATCAGTGCTTGAAGTAAAACATGCTTGTAAATCATATAACTTGCATAGTACATATTATATGTGGGAAGAGACTATAATCAACATAGACCAAGCAAATTACTACAGAGAATCCAAGGCATATCAACCCCTTGTAAGGTGATTGAGGTACTTACCCCTCAACATGGTGATTGGGCATGTCACCCCCCGACAAGGTAATTGAGGTACTTCACCCCAATAAGGTGATTCGGCATGTCACCCTCCAACAAGGAGATTGAGGTACTCACCCTTCAACAAGGTGATTGGTTATGTCACCCCCCAACAAGGTGATCGAGGGATGTGGTCATGATCCAAGCCTAGGGCCTAGACGTGACTGGCGAATTGGGGACCCGAAGGAACCCTAAACAAGCCTCATAGCATATCATCACACATCCTTTGTTGAGGAAACAAGTAAAATGACAATATAAGATAAGTATAACTAAGGGGAAATGGGAAAAAGGGTGAACTTCCATATCATAAACATCAAGAAACAAGAGAGTCAAAGCTCATAGCATAGATACATATCATATCCAACAACACCTCTACTACATCGATAAGAGCAGGGATCTAGACAAGCAACCAGGCTCACCCTCATGATAATAATAATAGGTAAACGAAACATACAAGACATAGTCTAAATATAAGCTTGAGAGAAGATAGATATTGTCCCCGGACTTGAGGACTCACCATAAGCTAACTTGAACAATCTGTCTAGCCACGAGAAGAATCAATGGGAACTTCGGTTCCTACATGGTGATATCATGTAGGCACAGAGTATGCGTTAGTACATTTGAATGTACTAAGTATGTAGGATGTGATGCAACAATAGATAGGCATCACAAGCAAAATGCATAATCATACGCAATGAATAACATACTAACAATATGACATGTATGAATGATGCTTGAAGTAAAACATGCTTATATAGAACATACTACGAGTGTAAGGAGTGACCATTATACTGCAAGCCAAGGCCTACCACCCCATTGGATAGGTGCACGAGATACGAACCCCTTCATGAGGTTGATGGAGTACAAACCCCCACCGAGGTTGATCGAGTACAAACCCCTCCATCAAGGTTGACAAAGTACAAACCCCCCATCAAGGTTGATGGTACCAACCCCCAACAAGGTTACCCGGGCCTACCACCCCCCAAGCTAGGCGACCAAGGTACCAACTCCTCGATAGGTTACTAGGGCCTACAACCCCCCGAGCTAAGTTTGGTCATCCCTAACACTATAGAGAGATAATATCACATATATATACACATACACTCTTTTCAAAATTGTACATATACATTCCTTTTCATCATCATTCTATCATCATTTCATTATCATTCCATCATCACTACATTATCATATAGTCATTCAACTCATAAGACATGCATTGAACCTTTAACTCCTCAACAAATCATAATCGGACATTTTATCAAATACTTGGAGGGTATGTAGTGCTAATATAAAATCATGCAATTCAAGAGTGAAATCATGCAAGAAAACTTGAAGTAAAATAGCCTATCAATACTTAGTATTACAATCTTGCAAAATACATTGAAAACTCTCATCAAATATCAAGAGAGATCACAGTTCCATAGCCTAAAACATGCATAATCATAATAGGTAAATCATCTCATGGTATAGGTTTAAAAATGAGTAATCATGTATTTCAACCAAACTTCCATAAATCCCAATATAGTATATGATAATAATCTTTAATGACTAATACCCATAAGCAACACAACATGGAAACATGTAATTTTCAAAGAAATGGAAGATTGGGCTTTATGGGCGAACGGTACCCATGAATGCAACCCACATACCTTAGACCTTGAAGTTCTTGAAATTGAGTTGTGAGAAATTTGAAGTTTGGAAGTGGGTCTTGGAATCCAAAGTTTGCTCTTGAGTTTCCTTGAATTTGTATTGGGGTTTTGATAGAGGCTCTTGAGAGAATTTGAGTGTGTATTTCAATTGGAAGGAGTGAATTTGATCTTTAGGAATAGGGTTAGGTCCTTAAGAGGTGTTAAGATAGCATAAGAATTCCTAAAATACTAATAGAAATGCTAAATTTACGGAATGTCATTAATGAGGCGAAATTTGGTAAAAACCTGTATATAACACTGCACATACAAGTTCTACGAAAATGGGCATAACTTCTTCATACGGACTCTAAATAAGGTGAAACAAAGTGCGCTGTAAAGCTAACTCAAAGAGCTTCGATTTGGTAGGTTAAGGATCACCTAGTTCTTTGTGTGCATAGTGATAATCTCCTTTAAAGTTGTCCCTCCCAGGGGCTTGTGCAAAACTTAGCCAATGGAAATTCTATTGAACTTGACTTGATGTAGGGGACCCACAATGGTCTTCAGATACACAAATAAGCTTGACTTATATTTGAATGAGAGTTTGAAGCTTGAATGAGTTTCTTGAGACCCGAAAGTGAGTTTGGGACACTTGAATTGGGTGAAATATTTATCTAAGTGTATGAGAGCGTATTGGGGAATGTATTGTATGATATGAAAATGAAATATCGCTAGGTATTTTCACATTTGGGAACACTTAGACCCAAGACCAAAAAGTCTTGGACCGAACAAGAAAAACAACTCCACAAAATGAATTGAGGCGCCCTTGGCGCGTCGTGCCTTGGGCGTGAAAACCTTACTAGAAAGTGAAGTTTAGGAAAATGAAATTGCGATTCGTTTGCTCTAAAATCAGGGTTAGACCCATCTCCCACTCAATTTTACCCCCTGATCAAGAATACGTAGTTGGGTTTTTGATATCACGCATAGATTTTGAGATATATAGAAATTACGATTCCGGGCACTTCCGAGGCACATTTTTGGGCACTTTTTGGGGTCGTTTCAATATCTCCCCCCTGGAAACATTCATCCCCTAGTGTCAAAGAAACGCATATGAAAAGAGTAATCATGAACAAATCAGCCCCAAAAAGAATGCAACGACACACTTAAAACACCATCTTCAAAATCTCAACATAGGTGTAAAATCACCATGAAACCTTTCAATATAAACATGAATGCATTCAAATGACTTAGGGGCTGAAACATAAGACTTGGAATCATGAAAGAACTCGAGGTGTTCTCATAGACATGAATAGAATAAAAGAGGTACAAATATTTCTCCACCATGCCCGTTCCGGCTCCTTGAGAGACACTTCTGACTTGGCAATTCTTCTAATGGGCTTTGACGAACACTACACCCTTACAAATCAACCTTTACTCATATCCACCCTACTTTCCATTGGACCTTCTCATAAGTCAGCTCGTCCTCCATATCGTCCACAACCTGAAGAGTCCTACAACACTTGAATCACCAACACACCTCCTCAATCATAGAACCATGAAAAATCGGACGAACCATATCCTTATCCAAAGGCAATTCCCATTTGTATGCAACCTCACTAACCTTCCTCAACACCCTATGAAGACTCACAAACCATAAATTCAATTCCCTCTTAACCGGCGCAAACCACACCTTTCATGTGTGAAACTTTTAATTCGCCCCAATCACTAACTTTGAATTCAAACTCTCTTCTGCTCACTTCAACATAAGGCTTTTGACGACTTAGACTGTCTCCAACCTTTCCCTAATCAACCTGACCTTCTCCATAGCATCCATAACTAGATTCGGACCCAACAAAGCTATTTCTCCAACTTCAAACCACCCAATAGGTGATCTACAATTCCCACCGTATGGAGTCTCAAAAGGAGTCATACCAATGCTAGAATGATAGCTACTACTAGTCTCATCAAGAACCCTCTTCCTCAAGCCATCAACACTAGGCCCACACAAACTACCTTAGTACCTAAGGGCACCATCTCCCCCCTGGGAGACAACCTCCACTCTATCATCTTCTCACCCAATACTTCTAACTCTAACAAAGCCGGATCAAGGCCTTAAACTAAGCCTTTTCAACCAAAGAAGATTTGGAACCATCAAGAATACTACACCATAATACTCAACTTCCTCTAACCTAACCCCCAACCTAGCCAACTGATGGACCTCTCTAATCACCTCTTAGCCACCATCATCCACATATGCTAAGCTACCTATAGGCACCCTACTTAGAGTATCAATCATAACATTAGCCTTACCGGGATGATAACACACACTCATATCACAATCCCTAAGAAGTTCTAACTACCTTCTTAGTCTCAAGCTAAGATCCCTTTAAGTGAGCACATATTGGAGACTCTATACAATAGTAACCATACCAACATGCACCCCATACAACCAATGATGTCAAATTCTCAAAGCAAAAGCCTTGGCGGCCAACTCAAGGTCATAGATAGGGTAATCCTTCTCACGCACCTCAAATTATCTAAAAGCATAGACTTCCATCTAACTATCTTCCATCAGCACACAACCTAAACCAATTCGGGCGACATCACAAAACACAATGAGCCCTTCCAACCCTTATGGTAGAGACAAGATAGGAGCGGACACATACTTATCCTTCTTTTGGATCAACTTAGTAATAGGAGAAGCAATAGAAAAGGACCCATTCACAAACCTCCCGTGGTAACCCAAGTCCAAGAAGCTCCTAATATCCAAGGGAGTCAAAGGTCTACGTCGATTTCTATTCACGTACATCTCGTTAAAATCAATCTTAATACCATCCTCCGATGCCACATGACCTAGGGAGGTGACCTCCTTTAACCACATTTCACACTTCACATACTTAGATACCACTCCTCCTACCCCAAGATTTGCAACACTACCCCTAAATGATTCGCAAGCTCAATACTTCATCACTAGAGACCACCACAAACCTAACAAGTAGAGATTAAAGACCCTATTCATGAGACCTATAGACATAACCAGTGCATAGCCAACCAAACAACTCCAATATACTAGAAAGGCTCGCTCCTAACACGAAAAGACACTTAGCAACACTAACTATCCTCATCATCACTTGGGAACAAAACCCAAACCAAAGATCAAGATTAGAGAAGTGACTAATCCATTGTAGTTGACTAAATAGATCGACCATTCTTAACCATCATATTTACAACCTTACAGGTTCTACAATCAAAGGAGATACAATATGCAAGTAGATGAACCACCTCAAGACCTCCAATCTAACATACTAAGCTCAACAAAAACCATAAGACAATACCCTATGCAATAAGAACATGGAGACAACGCTTAGGGATTAACTATACCTTAAGACAAGAAATTGGACTTACCCCTTAGCAACCACATTACAAGCCCCCCTCCCCCACTCAAGGATGGACTAAATAGAGAATCGAAACTTAACTCTACGGACCTCACATCAAGGAAGACACAACATGCATGCAACTAATCCACCCCAAGTATAACATCAAGGTCCACTACGACAAATCCAACAAGTCACAAGTCAAGACCTAATGCAATATAAACATGGAGCAACACCTATGAACTCTCAAACAACAATAGGCTTACCGATGAGCTAGACACCAACTAGAGTTAGGGACACACACAAACCCACTAGCAACTAAAAGAACAATGAAAGAAACAGTGGCACATAGGCCCATCAATGCAAACACATCAAAGCCAAAGGAAATTTCAACATACCAGTAGCAACATCGGGCACCTTATTCCCTTCTTGAGCCACTTGATCAACATGACCACCTTGATCAAAAGGTCGACCACCTTTGCACTTCCTTCGAACATACGAAAAATCCACTAACTTGTGACCCACTTTACTACATCCATAACAAGTATTGGTCTTCCTTAAGAATGGGCCACCATGGTACTTCCCACACCTTTGGCACTTGGGTTTAGTCATCACACCATCATCTCTTTTACTCTTAGTGCGTCTATAAGGACAATCCTTCCTCTTATGTCCCACTTTGCCACAATCAAAACAAGCATTGGGTCCTCTGAAGCATGCGCCCCTATGAACCTTACCATATATTGGACACATACATCACCTCTATCCTTGATATTTTGGAACTATCCTCTAATACGGGCCCTCTTAGCCTCATTGTCTCTCCTTATACCAATAGAAATCTCGGAGCACTCACTTGTTGATCGAGGTGAGTTGCCAACTTTGTCGCTGCTTTGGCCAATACCTATTGAGCATTGTGAACCTCCGCATTCACCATATCACCGTCCTGAGTGGCTTGAGATATATCCTATAATGTAACGGTTAGGGATTAGCAATAATCCCTAGGGGACCTAACTCCATCGCACGACATAGATCATGAAGAAGTGAAATATTTCCTAGAATACCTCATAACCTCCTATTCATAGTTATGGCGTGCTTCACAATCATGATAAGGCTCTAATCGATGCGGTGTGTTGGACGCCGAGGATATAACAAACTAGTGCTCTAATACCACCTTTGTCACGACCCAAGCCTACGGCCTAGACGTGTCTAGCAAATGGGGGACTCAAAAAAACTCCAAACAAGCCTCATAGCCTATCGTCACACATTCTTTGATGAGAAAGCAAGTAAAATGACAATAAGAGATAAGCATAACCAAAGGAAATAGGACTAATGGTGAACTTCCATATCATAAACATCAAGAAACAAGAGAGTCAAAGCTCATAGCATGATACATATCGTGTCCAACAACACCTCTACTACATAGATATGAGTGGAGGCCAAGACAAGCAACCAGGCTCACCCTCATGATAATAATAGGTAATTTAAACATACAAGACATACTCTAAACATAAGTTTGAGAGAAGATAGATATTGTCCCCAGACTTGAGGACTCACTATAAGCTAACTTGAACAATCCGTCTAGCCATGAGGAGAATCAATGGGAGCTCTAGTTCCTACATAGTGATATCATGTAGGCATAGAGTATGCATTAGTATGTTTGAATGTACTAAGTATATAGGATGCAATGCAACAATAGATAGGCATCATAAGCAAAACGCATAATCATAAGCAATGAATAGCATACTAACAATATGACATGTATGAATGATTCTTGAAGTAAAATCATGCTTATATAGAATGTAGTACGAGTGTAAGCAGTGACCATTATGGTGACACCTTTAACACTTTCGGTTCTAGCTTTATTAAAAAGCATAATATTAAGACCTGTGAGTCTACTGTAGCTATTAATAATTCTTTAGAAATTATTAAGCTATTAAATGAACAAGATATAAGCAGGTATAAAACTCAGTTTAACTATCTACATATAGGACTCGTTCAAGTCGTTATAAAACCCCTTATTAGAAAAGGTTTAGATATTCCTATTTGTGCACTCCTTAGAGATGATAGATTCTTGAACTTCGAAGATTCTTTCCTAGAAGTAATTGAAAGTAACCTGGCCGAAGGACCCGTCTACTTTAATTGCTATCCTAATTTCTCTGTAGATATCAATGAACCAAACATAATGGATACCTTGACTCTTAATGTGAAAACAAAAAACATGAATAGTAAAGCAGAACCTAGAGAAATAGCTGTCATTTATCGAGTCTACTATAGACTCATGAGTACCACTCTAGCCCCTAAAGCTAAAACCAAAAGTGTTAAAGGTGTCACCATGCTAATGGAAGCCAAGGAGCATAGTACTGTCTTTATTCCCCGACTTCTTAAATGGACTGACATCCTAGGAAGCAATGACTGCCACTTTGAGGCTGTTGCCCAACCTAGACCCTCTTTTTCTGAAAAAAGACAAATAGAGAGGGTAATCCGAAATCCAAATGGATCCATAGATCTCAAGTTCCTTGACTATAAGTTGAGTGAAATCCCTGGATCATCTTCCAAAACCTGGGAGAAGTCTAACAGTAATTATAGATCTAACAACTATAGATCCAATAGCAATGACAAAGGGAAACTCAGAGGAGTTGACTTCTCTGGAGAAATCCCTAAAGTTTACTATCAACCTAGAGTCCATGAACTCAGTAGTCCTACAGAATCTGATATGGAACCACCTAGGCATTATACCAACCCCAGCTTAGGTGTCATCAAGGTAGAAGATAATTACTCTCTTGACCTTAAAGCCCTCAAATTTCTTTGGACTGATCCAAAAAACAAGCCTAGGGTCAAATGGTATGTCAATACCTATTCCCAAGAACAGAGAGCCTTATTCGGAAAAGAATGGATAGCTAATATGAAAAGAATTAAATGTGATATTGAATTCTTCAAATGCTTCGAAATCACTGGAAAACTTGATGAAAAGAGAGATTCTCTACAAGTCATTGTCAATAAATGGTACACTCAGTCCAATGAAATTATTGAATTTACCACCCCTCCATTAGAAGGGATAAAAATTTCTCATTCAAATAAGATTGTCATTGCTTCCCCTTTCAAGCTAAAAAGCAAAAAACCTCATTTGTCTCCTCTTAACAAAGACTTAGAATGACTTATAGAGCAAAACAACTATACCAATAAATTGTTATACACCATCTCTCAACAAATTGAAGAGACCAAAGAAAAGGCTATATTTTCTGGTCCTCAAAGGACTAACACTAGCAGTACTACCAGTACCCTTGAACCTAATCCCATCTTTAAACCTCCAGAGTTTTCTAAAGATAAGTTTCCCAAACTCAGTAATGACTTCAAACTTTCAAGAAAAATAATAGAATAGATAAATGAAAAGTTAGCCAAATTCAGCATCTCTAATAAAGAGAAAGAAAGTGTTAAAACTCTTGCAGAAGAAAATACTCCGCTCAAATTTTCCAATGACCAATATCACAATCGAAAGAATTATTATAGGAAACCATCCTTCCCAAATACTCAATTCAAAGAGAATGCTTTTTTTTCAACTTCTTTGCATGAAGGAAAAAGCATAACCGAATGGAATATTGACGGTCTAGCTGAACACCAGATCTACAATAAACTCCATGAAATGGGTGTTGCTATTAAAGCCTACAAAATCAGAGGAGCATCTGACAAAGAGGCAGCAACCATGATTACTATAGGATTTATGGGAATGCTTAGACATTAGTGGGATAATTACTTCTCAGACAACGTCAAAAGTATTATCTACAATTCCACTACAATTGAAACAATTGTAAAAATTGAAGGTGGCACAAAGACCTCAACCCAACAACCTAAAAAAGATGCTTGCGCTATACTTCTTTACCATATAGCTAAATATTTTGTGGGAGAACCCAAACTATTTCAAGACAGGAGCTTAGAAATCCTTAACAATCTTTCTTTCCCAAAATTAACTGATTTTAAGTGGTATAAAGATAATTTTTTAGTTAAAGTTATGATTAGACCTGACTGCGATATGATTTATGGAAAGAACGTTTCATCAGCGGGCTACCTCCACTATTTGCAGACAAAGTTGGAACCAAGATTAAGGATAGATGTGCAGGTAAAATCCCATATAGTCAAATGACTTATGGAGATATTGCCAGTTTTATTAACACTATCGTCCTAGAGCTGTGTATAGATATTAAACTTAAAAATCAACTTAAAAGAGATAAAAAATCTTCTAGCAAAGAACTAGGAAGCTTCTGTCGAGACTTTGGATTTACCAAAACAGAATCACCTCCATCCAAAAGAGATAAAAAGTTATCAAGAAAATCTTTAGACAGAATTAGGAGAAAATCCTCTAACAAAAATCAGGAGAAACCTGCTAAAAGAAAATTCAAAAAATGAAGGTCTACATCTAAAGAAGATATTTGTTGGAATTGTGGAAAAAGGGGCCATCATGCTAACCAATGTAAATCTTCCAAAAAGAAGAAAAAGATGAATCTTTTAGGTCTTGATGAAGACACTAAAGAAAAACTCTTTTCTATCCTTCAAGTTAGTGAATCCTCCGAATACACTTCCTTTGAGGAAGATTACAGCGACGAAGAAAATATCAATATCGTCTATGAAATTGATCAAAGTCAGTCTGGAGAAGATTGTTCGTGTAAGAATGTACTTTGTGATATCATGAGAAACACTATCCAAGTTATTTCAGAAGATTCTAAAGAGGTCCTTTTTGACATCATAGATCATATTAAAGATAATGAATCTTGAGCCAAGATCTCTTAGAATTAAAAAAGATTATAATTAGTTCCAAAGGAGAGAATTCTTCTAAAGTAATTAAACCATTTAGTATGAAAAACATAATGTCAAGATTTGAAAAATCTCCTGAACCTTCCGTCTCTGAGTTAAGAGAAGAAGTTACCCTTCTGAAAAAAAGAAGTCAAAGCGATCAAATCCAGACTTGGCAACATAGAGTTAAATACATTGCTGACCTAGTTCTCAGAGATGCTTCCTCTAGGGAAGAAAAGCAAAAATCAGTCTTCTTTAAAAATGACGATTTAATTGAACCTAACTTCCTTGGAGAAGAACAAGAGCATAATGATTCATTTTAGGAAAGTAATCCTGTAATATCAAGTATCAAATCCTTGAGTCAATATATTCCTATTAAAGTAGTTATAGAAAAAGATCTTGTTATTAACAAAGTAGTCCTTCTCGATAGCAGTGTTGACCGCAATTGTATCGTTAAAGGGTTAAATCCTCTAAAGTACTTAGAGAAAAGTAATACCCGCATTTACTCTGTGTTAGACACCCATAATTCTTTAAATTAAGGATAACTATACAATTGGGAAATTTTGTTGTGGACGTGGGGTAATTTAAACTTAAGTATATTTCTGGTGTTTGATTAGAATATTAAGTGAATATGGTAGGCATAAATAAATTGGAGTCGGAAGTCCTCAATTGGATCAAAATAGAAAAGTTTGGGACCTATTTGATCAATAGGCAAAGATGGAGCCCTTATGATGCAATTTTGGAAGTTTAACATCTATAAATACCCCTCTTATCTCAAAAAACATATCAAGAGCATTCTTGTCTTATACTTGGAGAAAAAGAAGAGAAGAGAAAGGAGAAGAAGAAGAGAAGGAGAGGAAGAAGAAAGGAGAAATCAAGTAAGTATTCATCCTTGTGTTCT
>JAOTQR010096076.1:0-30629 GCA_025774065.1 Solanum ossicruentum | reverse complement strand
TTATTAACCAAGCAATCACAAGGGAATTCTCTGATCTCCAGGAGTTCATCTTTGGGTCTCCGACTCCCGATTTTTTCATCTCTCCGGTCAGATATTCCAACTTTCCACGACCATCAATTGCAAGCTTTACTGATTGTGCCCATTCCAGATAATTCTTCCCATTCAATCGATGACAAGTTAACTGGAAAGACATGTGAGAAGCACTGCTTGCTTGTGTCATCAGATTTTCTGCAGCAGCTTCTACAGAAGAACTTTTGTCTGCTGTTGATGCTTCAGAAAGCTGCTCTCCGCGGAGGGTTGTTTCATCCGTATGATATTAAGGGAAAAAAATCCCGCTCTGATACCATGAAAGTTATGATGCTACAGAAATATGTGATACTGCAGAAACAGTATTTTTTCATTCATAGTTTTGTACAATATTTATAAGAGGAAGTAAAAACTAATGAATCCCTAATTTTTAGGAATCCTTTGAATCAAGGGATTTCATCTAAACTTATTTCCTATAATAACATATTCTATTCCATATTTACAGTGGCTATATTTACAATCAAATCTGCCAACTTATTTAACAGTAATGTTGCTTCCATCCTCATTTAGATTATCATCCTTGTTGGGGATGCTTTTGTAAGCTAATGTAATGTAATGGTAGGAGTAGATGTAATTAACTCCCACAACGTCTTTATGTATATTTGAAAATTTTGCTCTTACTACCTGTTTTTGCCCCATGTAATTAGATCCCCTTATTTCTGATAGATCTTATTCTAATCTTTAGTATATATATTTGGGCCTGGTCGATATTTAAAATTCTCTTGCACTTTACTGGTAGTTGTTGAAAGTTCATACATTGTATGCCCTCCCTTTGATCTAGTGTATGATTAGCTAGGCTATCAGCTAACTGATTTGCCTCCCTGAAAATATGAGTGATACTTGTTTGTATGATGTTCATGTGAAATCTGATTTCCTCAGTATTTTCCCTAGTTCTCCATGTTTGTGTGATGTTCATGTGAAATCTGATTTCCTCAGTATTTTCCCTAATTCTCCAAGGAATCCTCCATTCTCTTTTAATAATCATATGGAAACTGAGTGAGTCAGTTCCTATACTAATATTTTTGAGCTAATTGTCTGCACAATATCTTAGACACCATAGCACAACCAATGTATCTACTTCCATTATGGTGGTGACACCAATTTCCTGGGTCTTTGCAAATATCAGATCCCCTGAATGATTCCTTATGCAAAAAGCAAAAAAGCTCAATCCTGGATTGCCTGTACAAGCACCATTTGTATTTCGTTTTTATCTAGTTAGAATTGGGGAACTCCCATTTAATTGGAAAGCAATACAATATTGGTTTGTACTCTTGAAGAGTGTCAATCCTATTCTTCCTGTCCTTTGTAGTCCTCACCCGAGGATACCTCAATTTACCACATAGTATAGTAGCTTTTGACACTGATAAACAAGAGATACATAGGGAACATCCTTACCATGCCTTCTATTATTCCTTCTCTTCCATAGGATCCACATGATAATTAGAGGAGCAATTTTCATAATAGGTTGTAGCTTCACAGGGACATCCTTGTCCCGCCATTTGACAATTTGTTGTTGCAAATGTGAGTCAACTATGGCAACACCTGCACAAGAAGTAAACTGCCTCCATAGTTTTAAGGCTATGGGGGCTGTTAGAAATAAATATGTCATTGACTCCTCCCCTCCATTACCACACCAACAAAACCTTGATGCCAGATTGATTTTCATCAGTTTAAGATTGTCTTCTATGGCTACCCTCCTATTCCATACCCTCCATTGAAAAAAATAGATTTTAAAAGGAACCCCTTTAATCCAGATATTTTCCACCCACCAAATGTTTTCCTTCCTTCTTCTTGTAATATAAAGGCTGACTTAGTAGTAAACTGCCCATTAACTTGAGGTAACCACCATGCCACATCAGCCATATCTGAATGTACAACAGGGCTGGTGTTGGTTATAATATGATCAACTATGTCATTTGGTAACACCTGCTCAAGCAACATTTGTCCCAACAACCCTCTTTTATGTATTCTCTAACTTTAGACTCTTCCTCAATTTCATGATCAACACAAAAATACAGAGGACCTAGTCTAGTCCAATTGTCAAATCAAAAGCTCACTGAACCAGATAAATCTCCCACCAAATATCATGATCTACATCATCCCTTAGAGCAATCATTCTCTTCCATATATTGGAACCTCCCTTACCAATGGCTATGGTTGGGTGCAGCTTCTTGCAGTATTTATTCAACATGATAATACTCCAAAAGGAGTCCACTGAAGTTCTGAACTTCCACCATAACTTAACAAATAAGGCCTTTGAGACATCATGCACTGATTTGAATCCCACAAAAAATCAAAGGACTTCATAATGTCAAAAATAGTGCTTCACAACTCAAAAACTAATGAACTCCATCGATTTAATATGGGGAAGTCCATCGTCTAGGTAAGGTATATAAATCTCGATTATTATGAAAAAATAACAGAAAAATAAATAATTTTAAAAATTTTTATTCATACTTTGATATTTAAAAAAATATTTTGAAAATTTTAATTTTCACAAGAAATTAATCAATGGACGTTCGTCTATTTTTTTCTTAAAAAAATTACAATTTTCATGCATTTTGTCTGAAAATAATCTATAGGATTGCCACTCAATATATGTAATTAACATATAAAAACATGCGTACAATCCAGTCAGTATCTGCTTCTTTGAATGGAAAAAGGTCATAAACAGAATAGAATGGTGAGAAGATTTAAATAAAAACTAAAATAGTGAGAGCTACAAATTTAAATATAAAAAATAAAATCTCAATCAATGAAGATAACAGAGAGACAATGACCTTCTGAAAGCTTCATATGAATCATAGAGGAGATAAAAAAAGAATTATCATTTGTTCCAATAATAAAGCGTTATCTCTTTAAGTCGTGAAAGTAATATATATATTGTGCATATGTATGTATGTGTGTAATCATGTCCAATATTACTTTCAAGAAATAAAATATCTCATAAAAGAAGTAACATGAAAATTCGAAGATGAAATGAAGCAGAAATATATCCCTATTTGTTCAAGACAAGAGATATGAAAAATTTTGAGTTTGAATAGTTATGTGTTGTGCAAATAGACCTTGATAGATGTTGATTAGTACATGAAATTAACCTTTAAAGTCAGAAGTAACTGGGACTTAGTCAAATTGAAAGTATGCAGTTTGGCATGGACAAAAAGGTGTCCCTTTTAAATCTCATTATTATAAAAATATAAATTGCATATGGATAAGGTGTTTAACATAACTAACATATTAAAAATCCTTCACTGCTACAGGCTACTATTCTAAGTTGCCTCATGTTGGTTCTCGTCCATCTTCCTCAGAGGATCCATTAGAGGATTTATGATAATGAAGGTGCTAGACCAAAAACCCTATGAGGATAACTAGCCTTGTGATGACTGGTACAATTTCATTTGCTATAGAGATACTCCCCCAAGCATTAACAGTGTAATAGTAGGGAGTATCGTGGAGGGGCCCCAAGTCCAATAGAATAGTGCACAGGATAAAAAGAAGTTGTAACAGATGCATGGCCAGCTTTGCCATCAAAAAGTGATGACAATGAAAGGCTAGATATAAGGAGTTTGAAGGAAAAGGCACAATACCGAGGAAAGGGAATGGAGACATGGATGAACCTCTTTCAGAGTAATTAGCTGGTTGCCAAAGAACTTTGTTGTCCAAATGATGCAAAATGGGCAGAAAGTGGTGAAACTATGTAAAGAGGTGCTGGATCTGGAGATGAAGAAATGGAAGCATGTTCTTATCCTGTATGTTGTAGGTGCCTTACCAATAATTATGCAAACCTTGAAAGGTATATTGCAAATAAATGAAACTACATTGTTAAGCCTACTGTGTATTATCATAATGATAGGTGCCTATAAGTACGGTTTGCTAGTATGAAAGATAGTAATGAAGTGATGTATTCAAGACTACATTTGTTGAACAATAGGTCAATTATTGTGAAAATATGGTCTCCAGATTTTCGTTTAAGCAAAGAAGCCTTGCTAATTATCCTAATTTGGATGAAATTCTCTAATCTTCCTTGAATTGTTAGGGATGCAATCTTTGAGCAAAATCTGTGGCAGTTTAAGATTATCTTTATATGCTGATGAATGCACGACAAAGGTAGCTATAATCTCTTTTGCAAGAGTGTTGATCAAGCTTGATATAATGAAGACCTTTCATTCACTGCCAAACTAGAAGATCCAAATGGGAAAATCTTCAAGCAAATGGTGATACATGATCGGGCATGTCGTCATGTTGGACATAAGTGCCTAGTAAACAACCAAAATACAGGTCCTGTACTCAGAAGATAAAGTAGCAACCTCACACGGAGTGGCAAAAGAAACAAACTGAGCAAACTATGAGCCCACAAAGATAGTAGCCTAGGTGTATCAAACACCTCCAGCAAAAATGACTAGTCGACCAATGTAGAATTGAAATATCTAACCTATTGGATAGTAGGAAGATAAATGAAAGGAGTAAGAAGAAAGTCAGCAGCTAGCAGTTACAGAGATCTATACAAGGCAGTAGAATAAACAATGAGAATAAGTTTGATATCTTCAATAAGCAAATCACTGAGCAAAGTATTGAGGAAGAAGGCACTGCCAATCCTAAATTACTGTTGAGTAAGACAAACCCCATCCCATATTGGACGAAGAAGAAAAAATGTATCAATATATAAGTGCTCACCCAACTCCATTAGTAAGAGGCCTTTTGAGATGTGCCCAAAAACAAATGGCTTGGTCCAAGGTGAAAACTATCATACTAATATGGAGTTAAGGCGGTGGTACGTGCAGTCCCTACAATTACTACCCCATATGAAGTTAGTTACCTAAAATATTAGAGGCATGAATAGTGTAAAAGCAAAAAGAGCAATATTATGTGAACAAGATTGTGAGGAAAATTGAACCCAAATGTGAACTATGATTATAGTGACAGAGGAAGAATTTTCATGATGTGGAACCCGATCTATGCTGATGTTACTCTCGATTTTATAACTGCACAAATCATTCATACCAAAATTCATATTGCAGCTTAATTTGAATTATAGTTTTGCTTTTATTACTGTGTATGGATTTCATACATTAGGAGAGAGAGGAAGTATGTATATTGAATTGAGAACCTTACATTGTCAATAACAAGGGCCATGGATTTCTATAGGGGATCATGATGCAATAAAGTTGGTGACAGACAGGCTTATTGGAAATACTCTTTAACTGAAGCTGAGTTGAGAGTAGTGGTGACAAATGGGTGGGTTGGGTCAAATTTGGGTTGTGAAAATGGATCAATATCAAATGAGTAATAATTTACCCATCCATATTTTATATGGGTAAATATCGGTTGGGTAACAATGGGTTGGGTAAAATATTAGTTTACCCACATTTTCATGGGTAAATAATACTCTATTTAAAAATTCAATATGGATAAAATATTTTAATCTATCTTTGGATGAAAAATGTTGAAAATGTTTTATTTAATTTTCTTGTATCATGAAACTAAAAACCCAAAGCGGGATTCGAATCCTAAATTGTGATTCAATCCCGAACGGACCTGACTCCTAAATCGGGACTCAACAGTCATAATCCAATTCTAGCACTCGAATTGAACGGGGATCAAGGATAGGGGTGGGATAAAAAATAATTTTCTTTTAAATTTGATTTTTTTAAAAAAAAAATAAAAATCATTATTTTTGGACCCATGGGAGGGGAGGAGGGAAGGGGCTGGATGGGGGAGTGGGTAGGGGTGGAGTTAGTGGAGTTAAATATCACAATGATCATAATATCATCACAGTCCCAGTTTATCAATCTCATTTCAATACAAGCATTATTGCCATCACAATCTCAATGTATAAATGTCATCTCGATAAAAACAACAATTTCATCACAGTCTCAATGTATCACTCTCATTTCAATATCAAATCATTCACATCATCACATGTATTATGGGTTCACATTTGATTCACAAGTCAATAATTCAACATAAGAACGACTACTCAAATATGAAATCTCAGGATCAAAGCCTATAACATTATAATTTTACCCCAAAGTAATCAATTTCATACACATAGGAGCATACAAAGTTCATTCATACTTAACAAAAGGTTAGAAGTCCACTTGCCTTATATAAAGTCCCAAATCAAGCCAACTCCGAATCTTTCCCCTTTCTACAATACTCCGAATCATCAAAATTTATTCAAATATAGCATCACATGTACATAACAAATTTATGACACTAACATCAATGAAGTCAGAGAAAAATGCAAAATGGCCAAAAAAACTCCATGTCGAAAAAAGTATCCAACAACAACACAACATACCCAGTGGAAACCAATTTGAAAATAGAGTTAAGATGAGGGAAAAATCATCAATTAAAGATTAGAAATCAAAGTCCAAAAAATTCTCAAATTTCACCATTAAAACCCCAAATATAAGTTAAAAATATAAATTAATCAATAGAAATAATTGAAATAGGCTAGAAAATAGTTACCCAATCAAATTATCTTCAAAAACCTTGAAAATGCTCTCTAAAATGAAGCTTGGAATGTCAAAAATGGTGAAAAAGGTTTAAATCACGTCTTTTAAAATAAGCTACTGTTTAGGACTACGCAATGCTCCGTGAATGCTAAGGCCCAAGGAACTTACACTCTGCGAGCACGGACAAGGCATCCGCGAACACGGAGAGTAAGCTATCGCAACTCCGCAAACGGAGACCCTTCTTCCATAAATGCGGAGGTCTAATCAAACTGACCTCCGTGAATGCAGAGAAGGCGGCGCGATTGCGGAGGGTGGGGGGTGGGGTAATGCACCAAATCAGATAGTAGTAGCAACAACACAACAAAAGTCTGAATGGGACCCTTGCGAATTCATTCCGAACCCCATGAACACAAACCAAATATAGAACCCTATCAGAAACAACGTTCTGGGCTCAATGGAACAATCAAAATTCGAATTCGGAACCTCCTTAGTCCTGAACCTGAGAAAGATCAATTAAACTAGTTTTGGACTCAAAATCTCAAAATATTCATGGAAGTTCTAAAAATTGCAACGAAGTCATTTCTAGCATTAGTTTCACCGTCCGAAACCACTGGAATTGATGGAATTTGGATCCGAGCCTCTAAGCTCCGAATGTTAACCCAAGTCAAACTTATGATCCAAAATAAACTAAAAGTCAATTTTGGGCCTAAAATCTCCATTTTAACTCCAAATTCAGTTTTGCAAATTCTCCTAGACTCAATTCGACATTCCAAAGATGATGAAATCGACAAAATCACAATTCGACACTCGAAACTCAAAATGACCAGAAAACTCAAATTTTTAACTTTAAATCTTTGAAAACTCTTTCTTTTGCACACTCAAGCTTTTACTAGATTTTCAAAATCTGACGTTCAGACTTGACCAAATATAACTCAAAGCAACTATCAGGAAGGGCAAAATGATAGTTTGATCAAAAATACCAAAAATGACCTTGGAGGTCATACAAAAATGAAGGGCAAAACTTTAAATAGCAATAGCTTTATCAATTTATATCTAATTTTAGTGAAACAGAAGGCCAAATTGTGCAGAATTTTGTAAGGAACGTCATAGGGACCTCATATTTTAGCTTTGGCACACTATTTGAGGTAAGAATTGTTGTTTATGCTAATTATAATATCATAAATTGCAGAAAATTTTGAGTTGCGATTTTTTTGTCGTTTCTCATCAGAATTGAGTGAAATTTGGGTCTAAACAGTAGTACTTTTCAAGATTTACACCATTGTATATTCAAATTCTATTGATTTGATTGTACTTTTGTGGAATTTGATAAAAAGGCTGTTGTATATAAATATTTTTCGATAAGAAATGTAACATGAGTTTTAGGCTATTTCTCATTGTTCCAAGCCTCGTTTTGAGCTCAATTTCTGGCTATAGACTCAGGGTGATGTAGAGGTTATTTTATAGGCGTTCTTTTGGTATTTCAGGTGTGGAACTCATGTTTTTCCCATTTTAGCTGCAATTGACATTATCTCCCTTAATGCTTAAGATATTATAGCTAAAATATTCGTATTTATGTTGTGATTCATGTTTTGACATCTTAGGAGAATTTGGAGGAGATCCAGAGGGGTAAAGCTCGCGTAGATTGATCTAGAGCACATGGATTCACCTTCTAGGTAGGTTAGGTTTTCCTTACCTCTATACTAAGCTGAAACATATGTTGGGTGCCTATTTGCTATTGGAAGTTCCTGAGTAAAGTTTATACAGGTTAATAGTGACTATGATTATTTATGTGTGGGCACTGTGATATTGATATCTGTAGTAATAGCTGGTACCAGAAATGTTGAGCTATGAATGAATTAGTTAAGGGCTAAATGTAAACTTATGCCACATGATTGAGACGTATGCTTATCTAGATACTTATGTACCTATGTGGGTGATTTGGTACCGGTAATATGTAGTATTTTGAGAGGCTAGTTGTCATTGCACTTGGGGTACACTTTGAGACTCTGTGGTTATGATTCTATTGTTGTGGTTCTGTTGATATATCGTATTCCTATTTCTCTGGTGACTGAATTGTGTTCTGGATGCTTGTTGTACTTATCAGTTGGATTGTTTATGGTTGTCCTGGATACTTGTAGTTACCTTGGGCTATGATAATCCTGTCATCGGCTAAACACGATCTTATACTACTTTCATTGCTACATACATCTATTTGGTTGCTTGTATAGTTGTTTGGGTTGTCGGGTAATGGGAAACATGATATATTTTTGGGGGTTGATTATTGGTTGTACCCCTATGTACTGAGGTCCTATTGTTGTGGTTCGATTGACATACTAGACTCTTGGTTACCTGGTGACGCAATTGTGGTTCTATCTATGAGATGATTTTAGCTAGATTATCTGTTGCCGTTTGGAACATTGGTTGTATTATCAGCTAGATTGCCTACTACTTTATCCTAGAAACTTGTTACAATTATCAGCTAGCTACCTATTATTGTACTGGTTACTTCTTATACTTATCAGGTGGTTCCATGATACTTGATATACCTCAGGTCATTTACTTTCTATAGGTCTTAGCCTAGGCTTAAGCCAGTGCTGCCCTAGATCTGCGTTGTCTAGAACCTATATTGTTACACATACAAACGTTATTACTTGGAGAGGCACAAATTCTGGGAGACCAGTTGAGAAATTGACTATACTTAGGTTCGAGTTCTAATGATTATTCTGGGGTTCGAGCACCTGATGACTATACTCGAGTTTGAGTCCTAGATGATTATTCTAGGGTTCGAGTCCCTGATGACTACTCTTGGTTTCGTGTCTAGAATGACTTTTCCTGAGGTTCGAGTCCCGAGTGATGTTTCTTGAGGTCCTAGTCCTGGATGACTTTTCCAGGGTTCGAGGCCTAGATGACTTTTCTTGCATTTGAGGCCTAGTTGATTGTTCCTGCATTAGAGGCCCAGTTGAACTCAGACCACTTGGCCCTGGATGACTTCCCCAGCCTGAGGCCAGGTTGAGAAGGGGGTTCGAGGCCCCAACTGTTTGTATAGTGGTTCAAAGCCTCACATTACAGTTAGTGGTTTGAGTCAACATGTGATACTGTATCCTTCATTGATTGAGATCTCATACCATCTATTACAAATCCCTGTATCCCTGCACCTATACACACCCTGAGTATGCGTGGTTGTTTCTTCTAGGCTTATAGGGGCCCAGTTGACGTACATGCATAGACACTCGGGCTTTAAACCCACATATAACGCTATGCCTCAACCGTGTGATAGTGGTAATATGGTCTCGTTCAGGTTTCGTCAGTTGGTTTCGTTGTACACTACCTGGTCCTGCTTAGTTGGGTTCTTCTTGTTCGACTCAATTAGGTTCTCTTGGTTCCATAGACATAATTTACATTTGACCCTGATTTTGATAGCTAGAACTATAGTATTTTGTGGCATTTGTTTTTAGTATATTTACCATCATTCAGTTGACTGATGATGCCTACTGGGTACCTTCCATCGGTACTTGCCCCTACTTTCTGCATCTACTCCTCACTCCTGGCATAGGTTCAGGTGCAAGTTGTGACTGCTAATATCTAGGAGCATTGTAGTAGTTACTGGAGACTTTTTGTGAGCACCAAGTACTATATGGGATTTTTTATAGTCTCTTTCTGTTCATTTGGACATCTTTTGCATTCAAACACTGTCCTAATATATATTTTATTTTGGCTTGTATGTGTAGGGTATCATTCTGGTTTTATATGTATATTTTTATTTCTTATCTAGAGTAGCTCTGTATAGGTGACTTCTAAGTCCTGGGATAGGTTGTCTCTAGCTTATTTTGTATGTTGTTAGATACCATTATGCTTAGCTGTTAGGATAGGTACCATGGGTATTAGGTTTAACTTGCCTGTAGGTGGGATCTAACAGGAGCCATCATGACTTGAAAGTTCAGGTCATGACAATAACCTAAAAATAAGAATTCTACCAAGAAGGGAAATCTCTGCTAAATTCCTTGCCCAAATTCATGCAAATCCATAAATATTTGCATATTCAAACTTAGTCTAAACGAAGAGAATTCATAGCGTACTTAAAAGCTGAAAATATGCACTCCAAATCACTCCACCAGATATTTTTCCTTCTGAATGAGCTCGAAATGCTATCACGCTATCAAAAATAGATTCACAAAATTATTACAGTCATTTTGATACTAAAATCACAAGAAACAGACACAAGCCAATTTTGGAGTCTAAAATAAGAAAGGGAACACATGTCAGGAATTCTTAAATTGACTCCATAAGAAGTCCTCAATAGTTCTCTAAACTTGTGTTTTAAAATGGAACACAATTTAGGGCTCAAAATAACACAACTCAATTCATGCAAATTTTCCACCAATTAAGCTAAGCAAATACTACAATGTCAACAACTAAGATCACAAAAGTACCACAAATGAAGGCTTTCCAACACCCTCCGATTACTTCAATGGATTGGCACAAACAATCCCCCACAATCTAGCCTTTAAATCACCTAATTTAAAGCTAAACTATGTGAGTTATTGTGTTTTGAAGTTAGGAGTTAAAACTAAAATGCGTTTTATCTTTTTCATAAAAAGGACCTTACAGAACTACTCTCCGCTAATGCAACTATAGTAGCATGCAATCATGGATAAGGTGTAATGACCCTCTAGGTTATTTTTATGTTTCCACGCATTTTTCATCGGATAGAGCATTCCTATAGCGACTCTAGGTCACTTGTGACCTATTGACACTGTTAGCTCGGTCCCCTGGTTGTTCTTTTGGAAGTTGTGCAGTTTTTCGTATTTTAGAGACTTTATACTTGGAAAAAGTGGTTTTTGAAGTAAAATGGAGGTAAACAACCTACAAATAGAATTTTGACAGTTCCATTAGCTCTGAAATGATCAAATTAGGCTAGAATCATGGTCAGCTTGAGTACCGAGACCTTTGGTGTGAGGTAGTGCTGAGTTATGCATTTTAGTCTTCAAAATTAGCCAATAATTGACTTTACTCAACATCCTTGGGAAACATGCTTGCATAGGAATTTTGACAGCACAATGATCTCAAAAATGTCAAGTTTGGTCTAGAATGACCTTTTGTTTAGTTTCCAAGGCTTCGATTTTATTTTGGGCCCCTCAATAGATTTAGATAAAATATGGCCTTAAGAAGTGAGATCCATATTCGGTCGTAACAACCTTGTATAGAAATTTGAATTGTATCATTGGATTTAAAACATCAAATTTGGTAGGGTGGCATAGTCTGTTTGCGTGCATGGATTTTGAATGAATTTTAAGTACTCCACCAAAAAAATTAAAGTTAGAAGTTCCTCAACTGATAACTGGTGTCGTCGCTTTAGCGACCCTGGTTTGCTTAAGCGATAGTCGCTATACTGACCAGGGTATTATTAAGCGGCCTCACATAAGGCGTATTGCTATAGCAAAGGTTCACTTTTGTGACCAGGGGCTCACTATAGCGAAGCCCTCCCCTTTAGGTGGGTCGCTTAAGCAAATGCTAGGACATTTTAGCAATACTCGTGGGTGTTATATATTTGGGTTATTTCTAGAATGCAATAAGCAGGAGAGAAACTTTTAGCTATGGTAATTTATTCATTTTGAGGCCAAATTGATATATTCAAAAAGGCTAAACTGCATGGAATTTCATGGAGAACGTTGTTGAAGTGTAAAAAAGTGCTTTTGGCGTGTTGTTTGAGGTAATTTAATTGCTTTGCTACTGCTGTAAATTGGGATGATCTTTCGAAAACTTTGGAAATTGATTTCTTCATCATTTTGAATTGGATTTCAGTGACTTTTGGGTCTATTTTGTGTAATTTTTTTAGGCACACACTGTGGTGTTGTCAGACTCTTCTAGTTAAGATACATTTGAGGTAAAATAGTTGTGGAACTACTACCCTATTCTTGTTCTTCCAGAAAGAAATGTCATTTTGTGTTGGATTGATTGGTGTTGTTTTGGGCATTAGATTGAGGAAGGATTTGAGGTACGGGCTTAGGTAGATGTAAGGACCATTATATGGTGTTCATCTTAGGATTCTAGATATTGGTCACACTTTTCCTGCTGTTAGCCTTAGGATCGATCTATGTTTGTTTCTTGTAATTTTGGTACCAAAATGACCATATTGAAGTCGATATCTTATTTTCGATAGCCCGGAAACATTCTAAGGCTGCTTGGAAGGGAAAGGCTCTTGCAAACTAAGTTGGAGCACACGTGATCAACATTTAGGTAGGTTACGATTTCTCTTGTTCTAGACTGAGTTAGAATATGTGAATCTTGTCTGGAAAGCATGGATATTGGGCAGGGGAACTAGTCTGAGGCTGTACTATTTAGATTATCATATTAGCTAATATATGGGGTTGGAAAGGTTTCTATTTGGCATGTTGAGTTTACCTTTGATTGGTATACCAGTTATCTATTGTATTTCTGGTTATCTATGATTGTTGGGCCTTAGTTTGGGCTTAGGATAGTGATGCCCTGGATCTGTATTGTTCAGAGTTGATAGGCTGTTATATATTCATCTAGTATGACTTTAAGAGGCGTAGATCCTTGTAGACTGAAGTAGCAGACTTGGGTCTGATAGAGTTGAGCCTTGATAGGCCGTGATAAGATGGGGACCTGATTATTCACAGTATCAGCTTGCTTCTTTAGAATGTCCCTGTTATAAATTGGATTCTACTCAGATTAGAGAAGACCGACGAGCCACTTAGGAGCTCAGGGAAGATCTCTTACCATCCAAGGCCCGAGCTTTTCCCATGAAATTGCACTTATGCTCTCATTACGAGATTAATGTGAGGATAAACTATATCCTGTATACCCTAGGTCTGAGGCCATATCGTTTGAGGCTATGTTATTTCAGGCCATATCATTTGAGGACATATCATTTGAGGCCATGTTGGACTAGTCCGAAGCCTGAGGCCCAATCAGACCATATTGGCCATGTCTGACCATATCCATGGTGGAGGCCATATCGGAACTATAGCCTGAGTCTAAGGCCAGGTCATAACCTGGGTCTAAGGCCAGGGTTCCACCTGGATCTAAGGCCAAGTAAGGTATACAACTTGGGTCTAATGCCAGATTAGGGTATTCTAGCGGAATTGTGATCGCCCACATATCGTTGGATTATGAGATCGTTTGAGCCCTGACATCGTAAGACCTTGTTCTTGGATACCTTTCTTTACCTTATCGTTGTGAGCAGGTGTAAATTCTAGGCTTATGAGGGCCTAATTAGCTTAAAGACGTAGGCAGTAGGGACATACACTTGCGTACATCTCTCACTGTCGTTCAGTTTCTGGTCACTACCCATTCACATGCATACTGACCGTGATCTTGTGATTAGCTGCTTGTAGAGTTATATTCTAGCTTATCTCTGCCTTATTTATTGTTCCTACTCAGTTGACCTAGGATGCCTACTGGATGTCTTATTTCTGGTACTCATACTACACTTTACGTCTATTTCATGATGTAGGACCGAGCACGAGACAACAACGTTGACTCTCTTTATTATTGTTGTCATTTTGATGAGTGTATGATTTACGCTTATTTCCTACTCTTTTCTTATGATTTTATGTTAATCTCATAATTTGAGGCTAATTATTCTTTGAATGGCTTGTGTTTCAGGTACATATGGCTTAGAATAAGTTTTGTTGAAAAAGATTATGGCACTGGATTAGACCAGAAAGGAGATGAATTGAAGGCAAAATGTACTTGGCAACATTTATCCTCCGCGAACACAGCCTTTAGACCTACGAACGCGGAGCAGTGCATCACATGGAGGTGCGAACATGCTGAGTCCAGGCGCGTAGGCAGAGCTAAAGGCAGATTATTATTCGTGATCATGAAATGCTTAGGCGCGAACGCGGAGTGTTGACTTTAATTGACCTCCGCAAATGCGTTCAAAGCTCCGCGAACACAAAGCACTTATATGACCAGGATAAGGGCAGTTTCAGAATTTCACCATTATAGTCCCAAAAAGGATATACACGCACTCCCACCCTTAGTTCTTCATTCAATTAAGATGAGACATACTTGGAAATAGTGTTCATGCAATTTTAGAGAGAAGAAACACACCTTAGTGTATATTTTGAATTTTGGGCGAGGATTTTGAGCATGTTTTCTGCAATAGCTTAAGTGGATTGAAGAGTATGAGCTTTCATTGTAAAATCTTTCCCTCACTCTTTCTTTCCTTGTTCTTGAATGCATAAATTGTAGATTTAGTTGAGTTTAGATGTTAATTTGCTTATGGGTATTGATTGATCTCATTCATTAGGCTTGTCAATTGCTTTGTTTGCAGGAAAGTGGCGTTTAGGATGTTCAATTTTGGTTGTCAAATCGAATAGTTAATTGATCACCCTGTGTTAATAGTTTAATTGAAAACTGCCGGTAACCGGTAGCCTAAGAGCAAGTCAAAACAACGAGAATCAAAGAAAGTTTTTTTTATCTTGTTCTCGCATCTTCCTTTCTTCTCTATGGCCTTAGCTTGGATTGAGAAAGCTCCGCCCAATAGCGCTTAGCCATGAGTGGACCCGAAATGGTCTCGCGAAGCCGGTCCTCGGTAGCCTAAGAGCAAGTCAAACCGTAGAGAAGTAAAGAGAAGTGAAGTGAAGATGAATAGGGGAGAAAACAATTCTATCCTATATGTAAAACACTAAAAAAGAAATACTGAAAAGTAATGTTAAAAAGTTAACAACTCCTATAGCACTTTTTAGCAATTATTGTAGGTTCCCCCAACCAAGAGAGTGCTTACGTTCCGGTGGTTGATAGTTATCCAACTTGAGTTATATGAAAGATGTATGAATAATGAGTTACTTGCATGGTATGCAGAACGTCCACAGACTTTCCGTGGCTTGCAATACTCAACTCCATGTCATGAGCTCGTGTCGCCAATTCTTCTCAGAGGAAAGCCCTCAAGATAAGCATTTCCAGATCGGGCTTTTTTGACATAAAGTGCATTAAGTTTTCCCTAGCTAGTCTCATTTTTCGGCTTCTTAGCCTTTGGCTTCAAAGCCCTAATTGTCTTTGCGAAAAAGTCTATCATTCGATGTCTTAAGCATATAACAGAACTAGCTTCATTCCGCTTTAAGTACTACAATTCCTACTCCTTCTGAGCATTCTGTAGAGCTTTATTCTCTTTTGAAATGGAAAAGAAGCAGATTTCTAGCATTGCTTACAAGCGGGTTGTAGTTAATTATGCTATTAGAATCTAATAGATAATTGATCACCCGGGCCTTCTCGCTTTACTTTAGCTCTCGCGTATTCTCCCTTCGGCTTCTTAGGCACATGAGGAAGCGGCCTAATCTCTTGCTTTCAAGGTTAGTTGATTATTTACTTGCAAATCAAGTGGGTTTCTCCCTAAACTTCTTTGATTGGATTCAATTGATTTACGATTCATGCTTACCTTCATGTTTAACTTATGATTTGAGGTCACAAAATTGAATCTAGTTTAGATCTTCAATTGTTGCATGAAAATGTGTAATTGAAGCGGAAGGTTTTTGTGATGGTCATGGGTTTGTGTGTTGAGTGCCTTAAAACGGACTCAATGGATAAGTTTTAGGAGTTTTACTCATGAGTTGCTCAATTCAGACATGTCTTTGAGTGATTCATGTATAGAGGCCATAATAGGCTCTTGCGAAACATCATTATCGTCGTAATTGAGGAAGTGATTACAAGCAATCTAGCCTATCCATAGAGTTTATTTGATGCTAAGTGTGGTGGATCGATTGAACTTTGATTAACTCCCGTATTTCCAATCCTTACCCCATTTCCCTTAGGAGTAATGTTAGCTTAGTTCTCCCCCCTAGTTAGTTAGAACTTACTCGGTATTCACTTGTTGAATCAACACTAGTAGCTATTAGTCCTTGCTTGTTCAATCGCCACCATATTGTTTCCTATGGGATTCGACCCCAACTCTTTTGTTGGGTTAATATGCTGATAACGATCGTCCGTGCTTCCTTTGAGTAGTGGGTTTGAGCGATATCAAAAATGCGAGTTTAAATTATTTTTAGTAATTATAGCCTCAAAATCAGGCAATAGTTGACTTTGGTCAACATTCTTGGTAAACGTGCTCAACTAAAAATTTTGACAGCACGATTAGCTCTAGAACATCAAGTTTGGTCTAGAACGACCTTTCATTTGATTCTTGAGGTTTTCAGGTGCAATATGACCCCTTTGCTAGATTTCAATATTAGGAAATGGGACCCACACATGATCGTAACATCCACTGATGGGAATTTCGAGCACATCATTGAGTCTGGAATGCCATTTTCAATCAGATTTCATATATGATTTGTGTTTTTCTAACTCTTGATGAGGCCAAAGTATTAAAATTTAGTTTGAGTAGTTGTTGAATTCTAAGGCGCAGCGCTGACATGGCTGACTGACAGGCTGCCATGTGGCAGGTGATGAAAAATAGAAAAACAAGGAAAAAGTTATATATTCTAGAACTTTTCCAGAAATTCATAAATTCCAGCGAAACGACTTCGGACAACCATATCTCATGCGATTTTGACCCAATTCTAGTGATTCAAAAGGCCACCTTATGTATTTTTCCAAGAGAAACATCATGGAAATATTCAAAATCACTTTAAGCATGCCATTTAAGGCAAAATTCACCATTTAATTATTGTATATTGAAGTAATTTTTTGAGAATTTTGACATGCTATTTCTTATCCATTTTGAGTTAGATTGTTGTAAATTTTAGGTCTGTTTTGTGTGTTTTTGCAAGACGTACACCATCGTAATGTCAAAATTGATTGATAGAGCTCTTTTTGGTGCAAAAAATGTTATTTTTACTGCTATTTATGTTAGTTTTTTTTTTGGAAAATTCAAAATGCGATAACCTAGTCATTTTGAATCAATTTTAAGTCTAAATTGAAGAACTTTTCCATTCGCACTCAGTGGTATTACCAGATTTTTTTTTGAAATTGCTCGATTTAAGAGAAAATTGAGATCAAACTGGCTGCCGTATATTGTTTTTATCGAAAAGAAACTTATTTCCATATTTGATTGTTTAGTATTGTTTTGGGCGTCCATTTGAGTTGCAATTTGACATATAAGTTCAGGTAGTCGTGATGTTTATTTTACAGGGTTGGTTTTGAATTTCAGACATAGGGCCCACGTTTTCTGATTAGGCCCAAAATTAACTCATTTTGTGTTTGTATTATTGAGATATTAATATCAAAATTATTGTATTGACGTCATGAGACTTATTTTAACAGTTGGATAGCATTTCGAGATCGCTAAGAGGAGTACAACCCCTGTGGATTAAACAGAAACACTCGTGATAGACATCGAGATAGGGTAGGTCTTCCTTTCTTGTTAGACCAAGTTAGAAATGTAAATGTCATATGGATGTCTTGGATAATTATTGGACTTGCATGATTAAAGGTCATATTTGTTGTAGTTGATCTGTTAAGGGCCATAATTGCTAAAATTAATCTGTTAAGCGCTATATTGTTATGGTTGACTTGTTATCTGTGTAATTGCTAGATCTTGACTTGAATTTTCAAGTTTAACCTGTTGAGACTGGTTATGAATTGTTTATCATTATTTTGTTGTTATTCTGATTGTCTGGTGATTCTTAGGCTTTAGCCTAAGCTTAGGCTAGTGATGTCTTAGACTTGCACTATTCAGATCTACTTACATGTGATGCACTCGCTCAGTGTGACTTGAGAGACGTAGATCCTTGTAGAATAACTTAGCAGGCTTGGGTTTGATAGAGTAAAGACTTAGGAAAGACTGCAACATGGCAAAGCTCTATTGTACATCATTGTAAAGGCGAACTCATGGTACATTCGTGGCTGGAGTCCACACTGTACATCACCATCAAAGGTAGTCATGGCTAGAGTCCACACTGTGCACCATCGTTGGAGACATTCATGGCTACAGTCCAATTGAAGACCTTGTCGGACCATATGGCCCTAGCTAACTATACTCCTGGCTAGAGGCCAAGTCGGAATGATGATCCGGGTTGGAGTCCCAATATGTCTAGTTTAGAGTCCCAACATATCTAGGGTTGGAGTCTTGATATGATCTAAGGTTCCTAGCCGGATCAGGATACTTCACCAGTACTGAGGTCACTTATGCATCATTCAGTTCGGAATCTTCTAATTATGCAACATTGTTAGGCTTGTTACCAATGTATCTACCTCACATAATTTTTGTGCTTGGGTGTACCTTATGGGCTTATGAGGGCTCAATTGGTGTATATGCTTAGTTGATAAGACCTTACACCTACGTACATAACTCAATTGTTGTACAGATTTTGCTTATATCAGTTAGTACATATATGCATTACCTGGTTTTGGTAGATTTGAGTTACTTTGAATCTATAGATATGCATTACTTGGTTTTGGTAGACAACTGTTATAGAATTATCTTCTAGCTTATTCCTGCTTTATTTACTATTTTTATTCAGTCGCCTATGATGTCCATTAGGTACCTTATTTCTGGCAGACCCTATAATTTGTATATACTTCATGATGCAAGACCTAGTACGAGCCAATATCATTGATTTTGTTATTTTTATTACTACCCCAGGAGACTATGGTGAGCATCAGATGATCTTTGATCCTTCTAGTCTCCTTCTGTATCAGTGATCTTCTGATACCATAGACTAGCCTTGTATTTAGTTTTGGTCTTGTATATACTTGTATATGTCTTTTTGGGTTGAAAGTTGTATGCAGTCTATAGTAGCTCTATATAATTGACTTCTAGATCTTGGAAAGGTGATTCCTTGGTTGTGTTGTTGCTATAGCTATAGATTTGTATATATATCGAGCAGGGTACCTTGTTTTAATGCCTCTATCCTCATCCATTACTAGTCGTTTCAGGTTATTGGTTAGCTTGCCTGTAGGTGGGTTATAACAGGTGACATCATGCCCCGTAAAGTTAAGTTGTGACAGTTAGATTCTAGCATTTCTTATTACTATTACTTTTTCTACTCAGTCGGGCTATAATGCCTAATGGGTGTTTTTTGATACTCATATTGCAATCTGCATCTATTTTCATGATACAAGTTCGAGGACCAGCCACCAACATTGATAATCAAGCATGTAGAAGCATGTTTAGGAGGCGAGGGTGAGCATATGGCGTCTTGGATCAATGCCCATCTCCTTCTATAATTTGTGGCTCATCTTTTGCTGCTTGAAACAAGTTTATTTGTATGCGTATATTTGTTTTAATCTATTATTGAGACTTGTACTCTTTATAAGTGACTTCCAAGTTTTTGGATATATATATATATATAGTGCTTTGCTTCCAGCGCAACTCATATTGTATTAATTTATTGCTTCCACTTAGTTTCTACCCTTAAAATCCTTTATTTGGTGTTTTGGGTCATGGGTTTGGCTTATTAACTTGCTATTTATAGTGGATGTCATCATAACTCGAGAAATCAGGTTGTGACATTAAGAAGTCACTGTCTATTTAGATTACGTTATCTTAGTTCATTTCATCTTCAACTCTATTCAATAGCTTTTTGCCTTCATTAATAGTATTTTTTTCCAATACTATTCATTTCTTATAGTACTCTTGCCCATTGAAAATAAGCATGGTTAAAAATGGATTGAAAATTATCTTTTAGATGAAGTTACACATTCTGTGAAATAATGACGCTCTTGATGCCATTCTTGGTTTTGTAAACAATGATACAACTAAACAGATTGAAAGAATTAACTAAAAAATGTCTCTATATTCTTCTTACGCATATGAACACTTTAAATAACAAAAGCAGGTGCCGAGTTGGCTTCTACGCCACTAGCAATGGTTGGTCCCCCTACCCCGGCATGGTGGAGATTCCGTAGCACGTCCCTAACCATACAAATCTATATAATTGAAAACACTAAATTATATCAACAAACTAAAATAACTAAACAGAAATTCAAAATTAAATTGATCCTAAAGGTAAGCAACTTATTTTGCTAAAGATTATTGTAGTTAGTAAAAGTAAATTTCAACAATATTAAAGGATCTATGCTAACAATTTCTAAATTTCAATAATATTAAAGGATCTATGCTGACAATTTCTATGCTTTACAAAATAGGCGGTCCTATATATAGAAGTTAATAGTTTTGTAATTTTATTTTACAAATAAAGCTATGGTAAAGAGGTCTTTTTTCTTTCCCTTCACGAGGATATTAGGAGTTATCTTGTATTGGTTAAACTTCAACCAAGTGGTGATGTTGATATGTTCTTCCCTATTTAATTTAACAAGAATAGATAATTTCATTAATTTTTCCCTGTTTAATTTAACAAGAATAGATAATTTCATTATTTTTCTCTCTCCTAACCAACTAGGACTTTTCTAGATTTGCAAGAACTTGATTTAATTGTCAACTTGACCTATAAAATATAGTTAACTATAAACATTTTAGATATTAAGGGTAGCTTATTGATTTCCTATAAAAGCAAGATAATGATTTACTAAATTTTGACTACATTGTTCTTTTATAGTCAATTTCATGTTAGAAAGTCTGCGATCTCTTTCTCCGACAAAATTAGATCTGTCGACTTTTGTGGGATTGATATCTCCTCTTCTTCTGGTTCCAGCTTTTTCATTTGAAACTTTCAGTTTCTGGTGTTCATTCATCATTGTTACATACGCTGCTTTAAGAATTATTCCGGCGACGGCGAGTCGAGCATCTTCAGCTTCTCACGAACTTCAGAATGATGACTATGGAATTCAGAACGATGACGATGTGATTCATCTCTGGCGAACCTATGAAGCCTATTTCTGAAGCCTATTCGATCTAGGGTTTTGACGACTCTTCATTCTTTGTGGGATTCCCGATTCAAGATTTTGGAAACCTTTAAGACCTCTCCGGCAAAGAACTTCTGGTAAGCACTTCTTAGTACAGCAGGCTCCGATTTTGACGAGATATTCTGGCTAAAATTAGTTTTTTGAAGACGTACAAAAATTCCAACAACATTCAAGAAACTTTTTTGGACCATAATTCCAGGTGATATCTTCCAAATCCCTTGTTGTTTTTTATTTTATTTCATCCTTTTACTTGCCTTGTAGTTTTTGTCAGTTACATATTTGTTTGTGGTCCCATTCTTGCTGTTACATATTTGCCTTTTGCTGGTTGTGTTGTCTTTACTGTATATTTCTTGCTGTTACATATTGCTATTTGTGTTGTGGTGAAGATCTTACTTATTATATTGGGTGCCTTTTACTTGTTTATCATATTGTGATTAGCAAGTAGTATACCTTATATTTCCCAGTTCTATTTTATTGGGTTGTATAGTTTGTTTCTAGATGGTATCTTCTTGATCTCTATAGCTTAGCAAATTATTAATTCTTAGTTTAGTGGCATCAAGATCTAATGGTGGACTAGTGTCATGCCGTAGGTTGGGATCAGAAGTAAGGGGTATGGGTGGTAAGAGGGGCACAAGCATATTTAAGTTAAGGATAATGTTGTGGAATATAGGATCATTTACAAGGAAATCTATAGAGCTAGTGAAGTGTCTTAAGAGGAGACATTAATATAGCATATGTTCCGGAGACCAAATGGGTAGGTACCAAAGCTCGGGGCGCAAATGGGTTTAAGCTATGTTACTCAGGTAGTTCTAGGGATAGAAATGATGTCTTTCAAAATCGTGGTTGGTAGGCAAGTAGTGAATGTCGTTAGTGCCTATGCGCCTCAAGTAGGCCTAGATGAGGAAGTCAAAAAGTGTAACACTCTAATTTTTTAAGCTAAGACCGAGTCATCCTTCATATGATATAGTATTTTAACTGAGAATTCTTAATTGACCATAGATGTTAAAGTCAATTTCTTAGTATGGGAATAGAATTGGAGCTGATATGAGGTCGTAGTTCTAGTGTATAATTTTATAAAAGTTAGATGAACCAATGACTTGTAAGTTATATGTACATGCTAGGATCAATTTCTAAGTATTTAAAGTATATTAGGTGTGATTTAGAGTCATAAGGGATCTTTTACATCAAGCCAAGTTCAAAGAATTTCTAGCAACTAAGTTTTCGTATGAGTCGATAGAAGGATCAACTTCAAATGACCATATATCCTAAAGTATAATGATTTATATGACCCATAATATATCCTATCGAATATATTTGAATTAACTTTCCAACGAATCTGATTTTGCGTTAATCAGAGTTCGGAATAGAAAGTTATGGCCATTTTAGTGGAGAGGTACAGAGCTGTCTGAAAGTCTACGCCCGGAGAGCTCGCGGACCCTCACTAGATGAGTAAATGACGTTTTTTATTTATAATATAAAGGTACTTTTATCCTAAAACCTTTGGTGATATATTTATGGTCCCCAAAATATATAAAACATCAGTTTTCATGATCAAAACTCTCTTCCTTCTCTCCTTAACATAAACACTCAAGAATTATCAAGAAAATCATCAAGTTAGGATTAGCTTTCAAGATTCCTCCTCAAGGTAAGTTACTCTTCAGGAATTTGAATCTACCCATCCCGAATTTCTTCATCTATTCATGAAGTTCAATAGGATTTTAAATCATAACCTAGGGTTTCAAGAAAACAAATTCAAGAATCCTAAGAAAGGATTTTTTGACTCTTCTTCTTCAGGAATTATGGTTCTTCATCAAGAACTCTAAAGAGTCTAAGTCAAGAATTCAAGAATCAAAGATAATTCTTTCAAACAAAGTCCTTCCAAGTTCTTTCACTTTAAAAGAACTACGAAGATTGAGGATTTTCTCCAAGAAAACGAGTATTCCCCAAGTTTCAACCAATGATTTCTCTCTCAATTTTGATAGGATTTGAGCGATTCAGAAGGCTAAATTGTATATTTTTCTGAGGAGAACACTATGGGAGTTTCATAAATTGATTTTGGTGCGTCGTTTGAGGTAAAATTCGTGATCTTGCTACTACATTTTTAATATATTTTGAAAACATTAACATGCGATTTCTTCCTCATATTAGCTCCGTTTTTGAATTGGTTTTCACCATTGAATTCCTTATCACTTGGGGAACATTTTCATTTACAAAATTCTAGATTCGGATGGTATTTTTCTAGCAACGAGATTTTTGGATCGTTTTATCCTTTTCACCCGAATTAATTGATTTTAGTATTGTTATATTTATTATATAATTATGATGCTATATTTGAAAGATTTTGGTGGATTGGGGTGTCATAGAAAGGGAAAAGCTTCAGACTTGACATGATTCAAGATTTTATATAAGGCAAGTAAATTTCTTAACCTTTGCTAAGTATATAGATTCTTGTGCTTCTTGTGTGAGGTGTTGAGAATGATTTATGTAGGCTATGATTGAAATATTTTTTTTGAATTGGGTAATTATCCTATGTTGATATTTGACTTGTGAATTAATGATGGAGGTTTATTATATGTGAAATAGTGATTATTTGTTATTGATATCGAAGTGATACTTATTTTTAGATGTGGATGTTGTTAAGGTTGTGATGGTATTGAGATTGAGGATATGGCAACATTTATGGTATTGAGCTACCTATTCTTGATTTTGAGATATATGAATTTGTATGGGCATCTTACATATTTTATTTCCATGAACATGATTATTATGTATTTACTATGTGTTTGCTGGATGATCCAAGAAAAGAAATGCAAAACTGAAAGGAAATGGTTCCGGCTACTGAAAAAGAGTGAGAATTAAAGAGGATGTACTATGATTCGAGGGACGTGTCGCACACCACAATGGATACTATGATTCGAGAGTCGTGTCGCACGCCGTTATGGTTACTATGATTTGAGGGACATGTCCCATGCTGCGACAGATACTATAATTCGAGGGTCGTATCGCATGCCGTGACAGATACATGGTCCATGTGTGGCCCCCATGGGTTCTGACTGAGACATGTTTATGATCAGCGGATGTGTATCAATAGAACAGACATGCATCATTCTACGTGGCATTGTATTGCATCACATTACATCTCATTATAATTTATAAACGTGTGAGTGTTTTGTGAAACTTGTGATAGATTCATTTGATCTCTGGTTTTGTTGATATATAATAGTTTCTATAATTATTTTGCTATCTGCATGTACATTGTGATCTGTTATGCTGGATTGATTTTATGCAGGTTGTAGTTATGGGGGTTTGGTTAGAGTATTGGAGGTACCGGTATTCTATATTACTTAATTTTGTGTTTAGTAGTTCACTTGCTGAGTACTGTGTATTTGGTACTCACCCCCTTGCTACAACAATTTTGTAGGTTGCGAGCCCAAATTATCATGATACTCTCTACTTTGCTTGTCTGAGGCTTCCTGTGGAGATTGTGAGAGGTAGCTCTTTGCCATCCCAACTAACTTGTTACTGCTATTTATGATTTTTTTCTATTGTAGAGACAATATCATTTGATACTTGTGTTTCCTTTCGAATCTATTGTAATACATTAGAAGCTTGTGCACGTGACAACCATGTTTTGGGGGATTTTCATTAAGTTGACTTATTATCTATAATTAAACTTTCATTTTTATTATAATTCTACATTTTTAATGTTATAGTTTGGTTGTAGGCTGACTTGTCTTGGTGGGATAAGACGAGTTCTATCATGCCCATTTTTGGGTTGTGACAGAAAGCTCTTTTGGGAAGATTTGGATGAGGTTGTGAGAGGCATACCAAAGACAAAATAATCTTCATTGGGGGTGACTTTAATGGGCATATGGGGCAACCACTAGCGGGTTTGAAGATGTTCTTGGAGGATTTGGTTTTGGGAAGAGGAATGGAGGTGGGACGTCTCTCTTGGACTTTTCCAAAGCCTTTGAGTTAGTTATTGCTAACTCATATTTCCTAAAGAGGGAAAATCACTTGATTACCTTTCGTAGTATGGTAGTAATGGCCCATATAGATTACTTACTCCTCTGAAAGGGCAATAGAAGCCTTTGTAAAAATTGCAAGGTTATTCCAAGTGAAAATATGTCCACTCAACATAGGCTTCTAATGATGGATTTAGAGATTAAGAGAGAAAAGAAGAAGAAGACTTTTAATTCCCTACCGATGATTAAATGGGGAGGCCTGACTCCTAACCTTTCACGCCAGATGGAAGAAAAGTTGAGTAGTTTAGAGGCTTGGAGTAGTGGCAAAGATGCGAACAATATGTTGGACACTACTATTCGTTGCATTAGAAAAGTAGCTACCGAGGTACTAGGGTTTTTGAGAAGGACCTTTGGTGGATGTTAAGGAGATTGGTGGTAGAATGGCGAAGTCCAAGGCAAAGTAAAAGCTTAGAAGATTTCTTATATGAAGTGGTTGGAGTGTAGGGATGACGATGAAGGGCGAAGGCTTAAGGAGTTCTATAAGATGACAAAGACAGAAGTGAAGATAGTGGTGACAAGTGCTAAGACATAAACAATTGAGCGCCTATATGTGGAGGTAAGTGATAAAGGAAGGGACAAAAGATTATATAGGCTCGTCAAAGAGAGAGAAAGGAAAGCTCGCGACTTGGACCAAGTGAAGTGTTGGTGGATGAGACTTCCATTAAGCTAAGGTGGCAAGCTTACTTTCACAAACTCTTAAAAAAAGGAGATAGAGATATTGAGCTGGGTGAGTTGGTAGACTCCGAAAGGCAGCGAGATTTTGGCTAATGCAGGTGGTTCAGAGTTGAGGAGGTTAGACGTGCTATTAGTAGGATAAATAGAGGGAGGGCGATTAGACCTCATAAGATTCCAGTAGATTTTTTGAAGAACATGGTCAAGGATGGCATAGAGTAGTTGACTAGACTGTTCAATGCTATTATGAAGACTGTCAAGATGGACGATGAATGGAGGAGGAGTACAATGGTCCCATTATACAAGAACAAAGGTGATATTCAAAACTATAACAAATACAGGGGTATCAATTTGTTAAGCCACAGTATGAAGGTATAAGAGAGAATGGTGGATATGAGGGTGAGAAAAGAAGTGTCTATTTTAGAAAATCGGTTTAGATTTATGCTGGTGCATCGACTATTGAAGCAGTTCATCTTGTTCGGCGATTAGTGGCGAAATATAGGGAAATAAAGATGGACCTTCATATGGTGTTCATTGATCCTGAGAAGGCCTATGATAAGGTTCCAAGGGATATCCTATAGAGGCGTCTATAGGTGAAAGGAATGGCATATATTAGAGTGATAAAAGATATGTATGACTGAGCCAAAACTCGAGTAAGAACAGTGGGAGGAGACTTAGAATATTTTCCTATTGAGATGGGGCTTCATCAAGGAACTGTATTGAGCCCTTTTCTATTTGCCTTGGTGACGGATGAGCTAACATGGTCTATTCAGGAGAAGGTTCTATAGTGTATGATATTTGCAGATGTTATCGTACTGATTGATGAGACTCAAGCTAAAGTTAATGATAGATTGGAGGTTTGGAGACACACTTTAGAATCTAAAGGGTTCAAACTGAGCTGGACCAAAATAGAATACTTGGAGTGCAAATTCAGTGTTGCGAACCAGACATTGATGTGAGGCTTGCCACCTAACCTATTCCCAAGAGAGAGACTTTAAATATCTTGGGTCCATCATCCATAGTATTGGTGATATCAATGATGATATCAACACACTATATTGGGGCCGCATGGACGAAATGGAGGCTTGCCTCTGGAGTGTTGTGTTATAAGAAGATATCACCTAAACTCAAAGGTAAGTTTGACAAGATGGTGGTTAGATCGTCTTTACTATATAGGGTGGAGTATTGGCCAATAAAAAAACTCATATATTCAGAATATGTAGGTTGTGGAGATGAGAATGTTGAGATGGATGTGTGGACATACCAAGAGTGATAAGATTAGGAATGAGACCATTCGAGAGAAGCTAGAGGTGGCCCTTGTGGATGATAGAATGAGGGAAGTGAGACTGCGACGATTGGACACGTGTAGAGAAGAAGTACCGATGCTTCTGTTAGGAGGTGCGAGAGGTTAAATTTAGGAGTGACAAGGAGGAGTAAAGGTAGACAGAAGAAGTATTATGGGCGGTGATTAGATAAGATATGGAAAAATTTGATCTCACCGAGGACATGACCTTAGATAGGAAGGAGTAGAGGTTGTGAATTAGAGTAGCAGGCTAATAAGTTAGTAGGGTTAAGTTGATGTTTGGCCGTGGGATATAGCAGGGTAGTAGGTTTTTTTCATGTATTTATATCATATGTTGTCATTATCTGTCTTATATGTGTTAATTTTATCGTATGTACATACTATCATGTGCTTTTCGTTATTAGTCGCTCTTTCCATTTCCTTTTCTTTTCCTTATCTTTTGCCATATCTAGTTTATTATGCTTATGGGTTTTTGAGATGAGGGTTCCCAGGAAATAACCTCTCTACCTCTATGAAGTAGTGGTAAGGTCTGCATACATTCTACCCTCCCCAGACCCCACTTGTGGGATTCCATTGGGTATGTTGTTGTTGTTAGCAAAGGGTCTGCAAACGAAACACATGAAATTATAACCATCTTATCCCCTACTATTTGTGACAAATCATTTTTAAATTTCATTGTCAGCTTTTATAAATTATTAGAGTATTCATTTACCATGCAAAGGATGAAGTCAAATGAATCCCAAATCGAAACAAAAATGAAGATTGATTTGTCAGTTTGTTATGAAAAAGCAAATGTTTGACGTGATCCCCAACAATTAAATTGTTGCAATCATTACTGTCACGAGCCAAGCCTAGGGCCTAGACATGACCGGCGAGTGGGGAACCTGAAGGAACCCCAATCAAGCCTCATAGCATATCATTACACATCCTTGGTCGCGAAAGCAATATAAAGTAATGTAAGAAACATAAACAAGGGGAATTGGGACTAAGGGAGAGAGAGATTTATACTTAAATAGCTTGAATATCATAAGTGAGTCAAAGCTCAAGCATAATACATAACATGTCCAACAATACCTCTACTACATAGATAAGAGCGGGGGCCAATACAAGCAACCAGACTCATCCTTATAGTTAATACATACATAAAAGAAAGATAGTCTTAGAACATAGTATAAGAGAGTAGTCATTTTCCCCTGAATAGAAGACTCACCAAAGGCTAATTTGAATAATCCGTCTAGCCACAAGAAGTATCAATAGGAGCTTTGATTCCTACTTGGTAGCATCATGTAGGCATAGAATATGCGTTAGTACGTTTGAATGTACTAAGTATGTGGGATGCGATGCAACAAGAGATAAGCATCATAATCCAAAATGCATAATAATAGGTAATAGGCATAATATATAACAATATGATATGTATGATCAATACATAAGTAAAACATGCTTAAGTAACTCATGCTCATTTAGGATATCATATGTGTAGAAGAGACCAAGCTAGATTACCAAATGTATAAGCCTTTGGTAGGTTAGTGATGATGCCGCCCCATCATTTTAGGTGGCGAGGTACAAACCCCTCACTAGGTTGGTGATGATGCTGCCCCATCACCTAGGTGGATGAGTACTAACCCTCATCTAGGTTGGTGATAATGTCACCCCATCACCTTGGTGGAGAAGTACAAACCCTTTCCTAGGTTGATGAGTACAAATGCCCATCTAGGTTAGTGATGATGCCCCCTATCACCAGGTGGAGAAGTACAAACCCTTCACTAGGTTATCCGGGTGCTCAAACCCTCCAGATTAGGCATGGTCGATTCTACACTTCATATAGGATTCATCATATGCTCTAGTACAGTACTTCATATAGGAATATTCATATACATAAGCTTATTTCATCATCATTACGTCATTCATATCATATCCCATGCTTTGGACCTTTATTTCCTCAAGAAACCATAACTGAACATTTTATCAAACACCTTGGGGGTGCATAGTGGTGGTAAAAGACCATGCAATTTGGAGATGAAATTACGCAAGAAAATATGTAGTAAAATCATCAATCAACACCCTACAACATCCCCAAGATAGTCACATAAAAAGCCCTTATCAAATCCAATATTAGATCCAAGGTTTAGAGCTCAAAACATGCTAAAACAATCATGCTTTCATGAACTAAAATCATATGCAATAAATTTCTCAATATACAAGACCCACATGTACAATCAACTTTAAATCATGTAATATTAGCAAAAATGAGGCTTAAGCACCATGGCTGGAAGGATCCAATAGTTCAACACCATATACCTTAGCTTCGGAGATCTCTTGAAAAAGATTGGAGATGGAGACTTGAAGCTTGAATGAAATCCTTGAAGAAATCCTTAAGATTGGTCTTGAGTTTTGGGACTTGAATTTAGGGAGTAAATATTTGGCTAAATGTTTTAATGAGTATTGAGGAATGTTTAGGATCATATGACGGTGAAATTAGGCTAAGTATATGTATTTTGAAGTGTGGGAACCCTTAGGCCCAAGACTTCTAAGTCATGGACAGAAAAAATTAAAACATGCACCAAAAACAACAGGGGCGCGTCGTGTAACCCCACTGAAATTTGCATTTTCTGCACAAACATGTTCTATGAAAATGAGCATAAATCCTTCATCCAAACTCATAATGAGGTGAAACCAAGTGCTTTAGAAAGATGCTTCAAAAGGCTTTATTTTGGTAGGTCATGGGCCACGCAGTTCTTTGTGTGCTAAGAGATATGCCCCTTTACACTTGACTCTCCTAAATTGCATCTTTTGCAATTTTCGTATTTTAATACGGTTGCTCTAAAATTCGGGTTAAACCTATCTCCAACTTAATTTGACCCTGTGAACAAGATTACGAAGTCAGATTTTCAAAATAACGAATGGATTTCTTGATATATGTAAATTACAATTCCGGGTACTTTCAAGTCACGTTTTCAGGAATTTTTTGGGGTCGTTACAATTACTCTTTGGTGATGGGATGAAGATGGTCAAGAAGATATCTATTTTAGCCTTCTCTGATTTCTTATATTTTTGAAAAGATTGTAATCCCTCTTGATGGGTATAGAGTTTAAGAAAGCAAATAAGATTTTTAAATTTTGTGAGCTTAAGTTAAAAATATATATGATGTACCAAAATACCATTTAGTCTTGCTGCCATTAGTACGTCATGTGGTTGGAATTAAAAGAGTTCCAAATTAGAGAATTTTTTTGAATTTGACTAATAAGGAAACTAAGACAAGCAAAATAAAATAGATAAATAAATTAAGTTTGTCTTAATTTCAAAATGTAAATC